>JAJJKP010003822.1:0-15638 GCA_023805685.1 Ostracodinium gracile
CAATCCCCAATCCCCAATCCCCAATCCCCAAAAAAAATTAATCAATAATATTTAAAAAACAATATTTAAACGATTTAAAACAATTATTAATTTTTTTAAAATAAGTAAAAAAATAAAATAGTTAATTAAAATAGCGTTAAAAATATGTTTAAAGATTTATTGCCGAAGTTAATCCTGGTGAAGAAACAACAATTAAAGATTTTTTTGGGAGATTGATTTCTGATTCAGATTATTTTAGTATCTTCAGATTTGAAATTGTCCTTTTTTAACGGCTTTCACAGAAGGACATATATTCTTGTTGATGAATACAAATTATGCCCTTTATTTGTATTAGAAAGTAAATACATTGCACAAGTTGGAGAAAATGAAATTATTTCTGGAAAAAAGGAATATATAAAAATAAAGATATTATAATTTGATAGCCCAATTCCATTATGATTGGATATAACTGACGAATGTATTAAAATTGTTTAGACAATTTTTGAAAATTGTTATAATTGTTTTTCTGCAAAAAGAAATTGTTAAAATTGTTGTTGGAACAAAAACAATTTTTTTTAATATATTATTTTTGGCTATTTTCCAATAGTTTTTTTTTTAAATTGCTAAATTGTAAATTATTAACTTGAATATAAGCCTTATTCTGATATATTTTGCTAGAAAGGGAAAAGAACATTATTTATGTTTAGGAAAAGAGATGATGATATATGGGAAAAATTCTTCTGATGGGAAGAACTTATGATAATAAATAAAAATTTAATTGTTTCTTCAAATATTTTTTTGGAATTTTGAAACTCTTTGTAAAAGTAATAAAATAAAAATTTTTCCAAATATTCTATCATCAAAAATAGTTAAATTAAAAATAGTTAAGGAGTAATAGATATATATTTGGATATTTATTTATAAATAATAGGAATAAGATGAGCAATTTAAAAGACATTTACATTCTCATTGTATTTCCAAAGAATAAAGATCAAAAAAATGAAATCACATTTAAAGATAAGAAAATCTTAATTCAAAATATTCATACAGAAAAGAATGAAAAATATATAAAAGATAATGTTGTAGTATTAAAATATACTATGAAAAAAGATGTTGATAAGAAGCCTTCCAAAAAAGAAGATAGCTCAAAAGAAGATAAAAAAACAGTATCAAAAGAGAGTAAAACAAGTACAAAGCCAGATAAAAAAATAACTAAAAAAGATCAAGTTAAAATTGAATTTACATTTACAGAGGACAAAACAAAAAACAAAAATTATATAATTGAATTTGAATTAGGAGATAGAACATTTATTTATGAGCCAAAGTTAACTGATACAGGTAGCTTTTATGGAACAAAAAAAATTATTCCTCAAAATAAATTATCTAATTCAGAAAAAATGACCATTTTTTATTCAGCTTTAACTAAAGAAGCCGAAAATAAAGAAGCATTATCCTATTTATATAAAGATTCAATTGTTTTATATGGAAAAAATCCTACTTTTGAATTTTTAATAACTTTATTTGTAAAAGTTTATAATAGTATAGATATATGCAAATTGCTTTTAAAAGAATTCAAAAATAGTCTAAAAAAGGACAGTCAAAAGAACGAAATTAACAATGAAAATCTTCAGAAATTTAAAGAAACATTCCAAGATATATGTGATAAGTCAGAAAGTCAAATAAAAGAAAATAATGATATCATTACTGATTATTATGGATTAATTTTATGCTATTTAAATAATTATAATCTCCCAAAATTTTCAGAAATAGTTAATCACCTATATGCTCAAGATTCAAACACTTTATTCCAAATATTATTAACTTATAAATCATATTTTAAAAAAGATCCACAAATAGAAGAAAAAATATATGATGAATTTATAGAATATACTGCTGGTAAAACTTATAATGATTTAAAAGAAAGTATGGTTTATTTGAAAAATTTAAAATTATTATTAAAAATAATAAACAAAAATAAAGAAAAATTAATATCTATTGAAAATTTCAAACCTTTTCAATCAACAAATAATTTAGAAAATAAAATAACTCAGAAAGATATTAATGAAATAATTGAATTAGTAAATGAAATAATCGAATTTTCAAATGAAAAAAATCAATTGTTAATTGCTTTTGTTGATAATTTTTGGGAAAAATGTATTAATATCTGCAATTCATCTTCACAAGAAAATATTGAATTGTTGTCTAGATTAAGAGAAATTTTTATAAATTATTTTTCATTAGTATCAAATCTAAATAAAAAAGATACTATATATAAAAATGCAGAATCTTTTGAGAAAAAAGATAAATTTGAATCTACATTAGATACCAATATAAAACAACATTTAAAAAAAGAGCAAAATATTCAAAATATAGATATCATAAATTTAATAATGCTAAAAGATCCTATTTATTCCAATGATAAATATATAAATAAAAGAGATTGTAAATTGTTATTAAATAGAATTGATTTCGAAAAAATAGATGAAGAATTTATAGAATCATATAAACAATTTAATTTTGAAAAAATTTTCAAAAAAGATATTGTCAACTATTTAACCATTTTATTTAGTAAAGTAAAAAGTTGGAATAATTTATATACTATTTATCATTTAATAAATGATGAAAATATTGAAAAAAAAAATATCTCAGATTTAATAAATTTATTAGAAAGTACATATAAAGATTTAATTAAAGATAAAAAAATTATTGAAACTCAATTGTCAGATGAAGAAATGACAAAAACCATTGAAACTTTATCTGAAATAGTTATTTTTATGTTTGATAATAATAAAGATTTTTTCCCAAAAATAAAAAAATTAAATGAAGAAATACAAAATAAAATTTATATAGAATTATATACTAAATATAATGATGAAAAACATAAAGATTTAATAGAGAAAATAAAAGATTATTATTTAAAAAATTTAAAACTTGAAAATTTGAATCAATTTACGATTTTTATTGAAAAGTTGAATTACGATGATAATAAAGATGTAATGGATAGAATTAACAATAAATTTAAAATAAGTGAAGATGATTTTTATATAGCAACAAATAAAAATATGAATTTTATTTTATTATGTAAATTAAATGAAAAAAACCTTTTAAAAGAAGAGAATAATTATTATGATAATTCGATCAAAACTTTAGAAAGTCTTTATGAAGAAATAGATAATAAAACAATTAAAATTAGTCAACTTAAATCTTTATTTAATTGCAAAGAAGAATCTTTTATAAAAGAAAAATTGTATTTATTTCTTTTATTAAAAGAGAAAAATATTGAAATAAATGAATTATATGAAAAATTAAAAAATATTTATAAAGAAATAAATAGTATATTAGTAGATTTAAATTATATATGCAAAAATTTTGAAAAATATTATTCTTTGATTTACAAAAAAGAAATTGAAGATATAAAAACCGCTGTTAATACAATTGAAAGGGGAACTTGGGAAGATTATGACAATAAAAAAACATCTTTAAAACAATATTTAGATTTTAAAAAAGAGGCAGATCAAATTAATGAAGTAAAAAGTTTAAATTTATTTGGTATCCTTTATAGAAACACAAAGGATCAAAATCAAAAATTGCATTTTAAAAAAGCAATAGAAAAATTAGAAAATATAAGTGAAATTTTGAAAAGTAATGATGAAGAAAATAAAAAAATTCTTGAGGAAGTTAAAAAAAATAACAGTCAAATAGATGAGGAAATAAAAAAATATTTTGCTGATAAAAAAAAAAAGGCTGATAATGATATATCATTATTAGTTAATTATGATTCTTATGAAAAAGATATTAAAAGTATTTTTTATTTTTTTGATAATTTATATAATGATGAAAATTGGAATAATATTCTACTTCCAAAATATAAAGATATATCAAAAGAAAATATTGAACAATATTTAAAAGAATTAAAAGAAAAATCAATATATGATTATGAGAATGAACAATCTCAAAAAAGTTTTTATATCCAGTTTTTTAATTGTTTATATAATAAGCAACAAGCATTTGATTTTCTAACCCAAAAACATGACAATTTAAACTTGCTATATGAAAAATTGGATCCCAATAATGGAACGATTAAAGCAAAGGATATAGATGATACTATTGTTTGTGTGGAATTTTTCAATGAAATCAATAAATTTAAAAAAAATGAAGAGACTTTTAATTTTATTAAAGAAAAATTCAAAGATAATGCAAAATTAATTGATAGTTTTAAAAATTTTTCAGAAGTTTATGCTTCAATAATTGATTTAAATCAGAACTTTGATGATGCTTCCCTTAATCTTTATGACGAAGTTAAAAAAATTGTGAAAAAAACAGAAATAATTTTTAATCAGTTTAATGAAGAAATATTTTTAAAAGAATCAAATGAAAATGATAAAAATAGAATTAAAACTATAAACGATTTATTCACATTAAAAAATAAAATTAATGTAAAAAAAAAAAATAATGTGGATGATTCAGAAAATGAAAAAAAATTAATAAAAAAAAATGATACATTATTATTATTCAAAGAAATGGTCAATAATATTGAATCAATTTATGAGAATATGACAGTTTTAAGAAATAAAGGTAATATATTACCTATTCATATAAAAATAGTAATTGAAGATGAAGAAAAAAACAAAAATGAAGAAAAAATAAATATAAAAATAAGATATTTTTTAAATGATAAAAAGGATAAAGAAATCGAAAAAGATTTTTATTATATAGAAAAGTTTTTGTCAAATGCAAAAAATGATTACATCAAACAACTTGAGCAATATTATAAAATAAATGATTATATGAGATTTTTTTATGGAAGGCAAATTGTTAGTATTGTAAGTCATTTAAATGGATATCGAACAATATTTCCAATGTTAAGATATATTTTAAATGTAACTGATGATAAAGAAATTATTGAAGGTGCTAAGATAAATAAGCATTCTTTACAAGATTTTATAAATAATTACGATATATATCATGATGAAACATTTCAAAATATATGTAATTATGTTGTGGATTTATTCAAAAAAAATGGTTCCTCTTTAGGTGAACATTATGAAAAAATGAAAATAAGAAAAAAGAATAATAAGGAAATATTTAAAGGAATTTACATTTATGAATCAAAGTCAGATTCAATGGAAGAAGATATTTTACAAATATTCTTAGATACAATTGGAAGACTTCCAATTGCACAAAATATTTTAATTACTAATAAAGAAACATCTTATGAGGAAATGCAAGCCTTTTTAAATAGAGCTATTCTATGCAGATATAATACACTATTTGTTATTGAAATTAATGAATCATTTTCAGAATATCAGCAGAGATATTTAAATAGATTTGTAGATAAATTATTATCTTATAAAAATGAAAGTTTTACAAAATTGAACAAAAAAGAAGTTGATAAAGGAAATCCATCAGAATATATGGATTCTTACCTTGTTTTTATTTGTAATGAAAAAACAAAATCAGTTTTGAATTATATCAATAAATCAATTAAAACAACTTCATTCAAATTAAAAAAATTACACAGATTAAATACTTCTATATTCTCTGAAGATTCTAATATAAATATTTCTATAAATGATAATGCTTTCATTTCATCTACTTTAAATACATCAAATCATACTAATAAAAATTTGAATTCTTCGAGAGAAGAGTTGGATCAAAATATCCATGTTATTACATCGGAAATATGTGGATTAGGAAAAACTGAAAAAATTAAAAAAGAAATAAAAAAAAAAGAGAAAAAATATATTCATTTTCCAATAGGAGGTAATATCTCGAGAAATATATTATATAAAAAATTAAAAGAAGTTTTAAATAAAATAGAAGAAATGAAGAATAAAGGGGAAAAAGATTTTGCTATACATTTAGATTTATATGATAATAATGAACCTTCCATATTGAATGAATTTCTGTTTTCATTTTTAATTACAAAATTTTATTCAAATAGCGAAAATATTATATATATACCAAAAGATATGGAAATATATATTGAAGTTCCAAATTGCTTTGAAGATTTCTTATCAAAATATAAAATTTTAAATTCTTTTAAGATTGAAAATATTGAATTAGTTAATAAACCTAAATTAGAATTATCAGATAATAAACTTCTTCACTTTAAAAATATGTTAGATTTAAAAAATAATGAAGAAATTTCAAAATATATTAATCAACACTTTGAAATTTCTAAATATTCATATCATCAAATTACCATTTTTATTAATCTTTTTATAGGTCAATATAGTAAAACTAACAATAAAAGAACTTTTTTTATTGGCAATAAAGATGTCACTGATAAAGTTATAAAAAGTTTTGAAAATTGTACAAAATATTTCACTTCAGGATCTTTTTCCAATTTATTGGTAAATAAAGATTTACTTAATAAAATTAATGGTAAAAATGGTGAATATATTAAAGAATTAGAGAAAACCTATGAAAATGATTTAGAAAATCAACAATTTGAGTATCCATTAATTTTTAGAAATCCTAAACTTTTTGGAACAAGTTATTATTATATTTTATCAATTAAAAAAGATTATATTGGTTTTACAAATTTTGATAATGATAAAAAATCTGAAGAATCAAAAGCTCATTCATCATATGAGATTTATAGTTCTGAATATTTTTTATATATATTAAAGGAAATATTAGAATTAAATACTCCAATTAGCTCTTTAAAAAAAATAATAGATAAGGATGAATATGTTATAACAAATGATAACTTTAGGAAAATGGTGTTAATTATATATAGAATAGTAGCAAATATACCAGTTATATTAATGGGAGAAACAGGATGTGGGAAAACATCATTAATAAAAAAACTAAATCAGTTATTAAATGATGGTAAGGAAAATTTAGAATTCATAAATATACATCCAGGTATAACAGATGATATTATAAAAGAGAAAATGACAGTTATTAATCAAAAAGCAAAAAGTTTAAATGAAAAATTATGGGTATTTTTTGACGAATTAAATACTTGCGATTCATTCGCTCTTTTAACTGAAATTTTTATAAATCGTTCATTTGGAGGAGAAAAACTATCTGATAATATAAGAATTATTGGGGCTTGCAATCCATATAGAAAAAGAGAAAAAGGAAAAATAAAATGTGGATTAAGCCATCCAGATGATAGAAATGATGATTTAGTATATTTAGTTAAATTATTGCCTCAATCCTTAATGTATTATATATTTAATTTTGGCAAAATAAATGAAGATGATGAAAGCAAATATATAAAAAGTATTATTTCTAAAAATTTTAATCCAGACGAAGAAGATTTAAAAGAAAAAACTAAAAACATTATCAGTAAATGCCATATATTGTTAAGGAAAGAGTTTGATCCATCTGTTGTTTCTCTTAGAGAAATATCCAGATTTTCCAGATGTATGAAATTTTTTAGACATTACTATAAAAAAAAGAATGTGTTTAACGAAGTAGTAGAAGGAAATGAAAACTTAGAAAAAATAAAATCAATTATTATTTCTATATATATTTGTTATTATATTAGATTAACGGAAAAAGAAAAAAGAGAAACATTGGATAAGAAACTAATGGATGAATTTTTAAATTTAATAAATACAAAAAGAAATGTAGAAAAAAAAGATGAGGATAATGAAAATGATTTATTTTCCAAAATTTATAATGAAGAATTTATAACAGATATAAAAAAAAGTAAATCTACATTAGAACAGTTTAGTCAAATACTTGAAATAGAGGAAGAGTTTTTATTAAATAAAATAGAATTAGGTAAAGGAATAGGTAATAGTAGATCATTGAGAGAAAATCTATTTTTATTATTTGTGTCATTGGGAACGAATATTCCTTTAATAATTATAGGAAAACCTGGTAGTGGTAAAAGCTTAAGTTCTCATTTAATTTATAAATCAATGAAAGGGAAATATTCTTCAAATGATTTTTTTAAATATTATCCATCTATTATTCAAAGTTATTTCCAAGGTTCAAATTCAACAAAACCTGAAGACGTTGTAAATATTTTCAAAATAGCTGAAAGTAAGATTAAATCATTTAAAAAGAAAAAAGATGAATATTTACCTAAATCTATGCTTTTATTTGATGAATTGGGATTAGCAGAAAGATCTTAATATAATCCATTAAAAGTTTTACATAGTAAATTGGATGATTATTTCAATGAACATAAAAATATAAAATCAAATGATGATGATGAACATATAGTTGTCTTTGTAGGAATAACTAATTGGAATTTGGACGCTGCAAAATTGAATAGAGCATTATCTTTAAGTGTGCCAGATTTAGATGAAGATCTCGACGATGCAATAGAAACTTCCTCTTCCATTGCAAATAGTTATAATGTCAATTTTGCTGATAAAAAAAAACAAAATGATAACAGTGATGATAATAAAGAAAAAAAAATAGATAATGATATTCAAATTTTTTCAGATTTATTACCAAAAGTTTATTATTATTATAAAAATACATTAAAGAAATTAAAAAAATTGACTACTAAAAAACAATATGTCAAAATCCATTCAGAGAAGAATAAATTGATGCTTAATGAAATTGATGATGAAGCGGATTTTATTGAATTATTATTAAAGGAAAATAAAATAAAAATTGATTTTCATGGAAACAGAGATTTTTTTTATTTAATAAAAGGAGTAGCAAGAGAATTAAATGAAACAAATGAAATTGAAAACATTAAATCTGTGGTTAATGTAATAGAAAAATATATAGAAAGAAATTTTGGAGGTATGGAAATAGAAATAGATATTGATGAGAATGATATAAGTGAAACAGATAAATATATAAATAATATAGTAGAATTAAAAAAAAAAAATTATCATCTGTAGAATTTTTTAAAAGTATTTATAATACATACTGCGAAAGTCGGGTTAATATAAATGAAAATTTTAAAGAATATAAAATTGAAAAAATAGAGAATTATGATGCAATAAAATGTATTGAAGATAATGTTAAAGATGAATATAGTAGATATTTGCTTTTAGGAATAAAACCATCAGTAGCAGTTTTAATTAATCAATATATAGAAAAAAAAATGAGTATGATTAAAAATGTATTTTTATTTGAAGGAAGTCCTTTTATAAATGATGAAGGTATGGAATATCAGTATAGAGTATTAAATGATATTCAAGATCATGCAAAAAATGAAAATGGACATATATTATTTTTACAAAATTTAAATTCAATTTATCCTTTTTTATATGATTTATTTAATATGAATTATATAATAAAAGATGGAAAATCATATGCCAGAATTTGTCATGGAAATTACAGTGATCAATTAGCTTTAATTAATAAACAGTTTAGAATAGTTATTATGGCAGATAAAAAATATATTGATAAAATGGAATCTCCATTTTTAAATAGATTTGAGAAATATATTATTAAATTCAATGAATTGTTAAATCCATTCCAAAAAAAAATATCAAGTGATTTATTGAAAAATGAATTGGATTTTAAATCTAAATTGGAAAAACAAAAAAATAAATTAAATTATAATGTTAAGGAATTATTAATCGGATGCAAAGAAGAAGATATACAAGGATTAGTCTATGATTATAGTAAAGATTTTACTAAAGATGATAAAGATGAAAAAAAGGAAGAAGCAGTTAAATCATATGTAATTCGAAAAATAGTCAAATTGTTACCCCAAGATATAATAGTTAATTTACCGAATGAAGATGAAATAAAAAAAGAATATTTCAAAAATAAAAAAAATTATAACATAAAAGAATATATTATAAAAAAAGAAGATATATTCAAAATATCAATAATTTATACATTTACTAATATAACAGAAAATATTCCAGTGTTAGATGATTATGGAGAATCAATAATAATATCTGAAATAAAAAGTGAAAAAGATTTAAAAAAACGAATCACAACTATAATTTCAAATTATCAAAAATCACCTAAACCAAAAAGACATATATTTTTGAGATTCACTCAATCTAATTCACAACAATTAAATTATGTTGTTACTTTTTTAAAAACTAACTTCGAAGAAGAACATATTTATTTTATATGTATTATTCATATAAAAAGATATTTCAATAAAAAAGAAAAAATAGATAAAAAAGATAAAAAAGATAAAAAAATTGATAACGTTCCAAATTTATATAGTATAGTTGAACAATTATTTATTGATAATTTAAAAGATCTGAAAGAAGAAGATGAAAGCAATAAAATTGATCTTGAAAAAATATTAACAAATTCAGTTACAGAACTTTTGGATTATATTAATTTACCAAAAGAATTTGAAAAAACCATGAAAATATTTATAAATAAGCATTTAAGTAATAATACAATTTTATTAAAAGGAGAAGATGATAATTTAAATCAAGAAAATTATTTAACAAAATTAGAAGAGTATTTTAAAAATGATAATAAATTAATGAATGATATAATTCATAAAGCAAAAGATTTTATAAATTTTAATGGAAATGCTTTAATTAAAGAAATATATGAAAATAATTATATAAATAAAAATAGTATAGATATAATATCTATTTTATTAGATTACATTAGAGAAAAATTAATTTCTCAATATATTATGGATATTTTGGAAAATTTAGAAGATAATAATTTTATTACTTCTTTATTAGTTTTAAGCAATAAAAATCAAAAAACTGAAATATTAAATGAAGAAATAATAGAAGATATTAAAGATACTTTCATAAAAGAAATAAAATATAAAGAAAAAAGTAATTATGATTTAAAATTCAATTTAAATTATATTATACCAGGATTTTATAATATTATTAGAGGACTTTCTAATATAATATCTAAAAAATATTCAAGCAATTTTATGTCGAATGAAAAAAAATTAAGATTATTTTTAAAAGGAAATAAAGATGATGCAATATCAAATTTCTATGATAACGAATCAGAATTAATTGACCAATTATATAAAGAGTTGCAAAATGATGAAAATAAAAAAATTTTCAATATAATGAATTCAATTAAAATCCCTGAAAATATATTTTTCAATGATTATATCACCTTTTATTTGGATAAATATTATAATAATAATAAACAATCTTATCTTTTCTCATTTGGTGATATGAATCATAAAATAATAAAATTTTTATTAGAATTAAGATTCAAAGAAACCGAAACAAAAGATGAAGATAATGATGATAACAAAGATTTTAAATCAATACTAAATAAAATATGCTGGCTAGAATCTAATAGCAATTATATAATTGATATTTTGGAAATATATTCCGAATTGAAAAGCAATTTTGACAATGATGAAAAACTATTTGAAATAATGAAAAATAACATTGAATCCTTAAATATAAAATATATAACTAATGAAGATAGAAATCCAAAGGTAACGACATTAGTCAATGAATGTTATTATAAAATATTAGCTTCCATAATATATAGTGTACTCCCTCCTAATATAGATTTTAAAAACAAAAAAACATCTTTACAATTAAATTATTATATAGATTCATTAAAAACTACTTCAAAAATACTTGGAGATTTGAATGATAATTTATACATTTTTTTAAATGAATTATATATAATAGATGAATTTATCTTAATATTTGAAACTTTGGAAAGAAATAATAAAATAGATTTAAATTTGTTAAATGATATTGCTGGAACTCTTAGAGACAATTGTGAAGTTATTCAAAAATATGAAGAAAATTTCTCTGATGAATTAATTGAAAAGTACAAAAAATTATATGAATTAATAACAGATAAACTCACATATACAGATAAAAATTATTATAATCTTTTAAAAAATATATTTTTCAAAGAAATTAAGAAAATCAAAGATGTTGATTATAGAACATCTATATTCGCTGATTTGATCAAAGAAAATGAAGTAATTAAAAGTTGTAATGATATATTCCAAATATTATTAAAAGAATTAATAAAGCCTTCAAAAGCAAATTTCTTAAAGACAATACAAAATTTATTAGATGATCAAAGTCAAATAATTCAACTTATAGAAAATGTTTTAAGCGATAACAAAGAAAATAATTATTTTACATTGACTGAAACTTTATTATATTTCTTCGAAAAAAATTCACTTATATATTTAAACAAAATTTTGAATGAATTTATAGTGACCAAAGAGAAAAAAAAGGAAAAGGAAAAATATACTTTAGATGAAGAAAATGAGCCATTAAAATTATTTAAAAATTGTATTAAAAATTTAGATGAATATCTTGATAAAAATAAAAATAAAAATAAAAACAAAAATATAGCAAAATTGTTTTGTATAGGATATATAAAAACATTTTGTTATAAATTTATAAATTTAATCGAAAAAAAAGAAAATGATAAAATAAAAGATCCAAAAAAAATAATTAAAGAAATTAATTCTAGTAAAACAGCATCTAAAATTATAACACTTTATATTTATAAAATTATATATAATTTAAATGATAAAGATTCATATTTATTTTCAATAAAGGAATTCATTGATGAATATAAATTAAAGGAATATAAACATTTTGATGAATTCAAAATTATAGATGATGATAATTTATTATTTAATCAAATTGACCTTGGTAAAGATTATCAAGATATGTATGATATAATTGAAAAATATAAATTCCTACAATTTAAAAAAGTCAATATAAGCGAATTTAAATCAGAAGGAATAGACAAATTTTATTTTGCATCAAGTAATTTAATATTATCTAATTTAATAAAAAAGGGATTTGAAAAATCAGAAACATATGTCAACTTTTATAATAACGTTTGTAAAAATTTATTCAAATCTCCATCAATATTAAAAGCTCTTAAATTATTTTATGAACCAACTAAATATGAAAAAATTAAAAAAGAATTTGAATTTAATAATGATATAGTTAAAATAATAAATTTTTCATATCGTTATTGTTTAAATGAAATAGATTCTAGTTCAAAAAATAGTATTTATAATTTATTTTATGATAAAAATAAAATACAAGATATAAATAAATATTACTATCCAGGAAATGACATACGAAATAATCCAACATATGATGTTTATATTAAAATATTAGACCATTTTAAAGAAAAGCCAAAACAAGCATGTTTTATTTGTATGTGTAAAGATGGATATTATTATTCAACCAGAGATGAAGAGCCAAATGAAAAAGATATAGGACAAAAGTGTCCATTTTGTGAAGAGCTAATAGGTTCAATAAAAGAAAAAAGAAGAATAATTCCAGTTAAAAGAGATAATTATTTTAGAATAATGACTCAAGATGAATTTGATTATAAAAAAAAGAGAGAATTTAAAGAATATGATTTTATAACTATAAGCGATTTCAAAGAAAAATATATAGATTCAATGCTCCAAGAAGAAAAAGGAATTTCAATAAATGATGAAAATCATTTAAAAAAAGATAATAAAATAGTAAGAGATTTAACTCAAGTTTCATATAGATTACTTAATCTTATATTATATTCTCATTTATTCTTCGCAAGATTAGTAACTGAAGATAAAACATATGATAAATATTTACCAAATAAGATGAAATGGGGAAAATTAATAAATGAACTTTGGGAATTATTAAAAATAGAACTAAATAATAATGGAGTTAATAGTACAGAAATATTTATGAATTATATATTTAAGGATCTGTTTAAAATACTAAATGAAAATACAAATATTAAGGAATATCAAACACTTAAAAAAATAGAAAAAACATTAAATTCTACAATAATGGATAAAATTAACCTTTTCAAAAAGGAACATCAAAAAGACCTTTCAGTTAATGAAATAGTTGATAAAAGTGATCAGCGTTTTGTACTTTATTTATTAAAAGAAAAATATACAAATTTAGAACTTAATGAATATCCATTTTATCAAAATTTCTTTTATTCTGATTATATAGATGAGAATTATTTATTGGAATTATTAAGATTAAAAAATAAGGAAAAATATCCAGTACTACTAAAAAATTTGGAACCTAATCCAAAAAAAGAAGTTTATTCTTTAAAAAAGCTTGAATTATTTAACGGCGTATTAAATTTAATTTCTGAACAATATTTATATAAAATGTCAAGAGAAGATGCTGAAAAAAATATTTTAAAAGATGAACCAATATATAAAGATAATTCTGAAATTATAGATAATTTCATTAAATTTTTTAATGATTTAAAAAAAAAAAATGAAAAAAAAAAAATATTAAAATTAGATATAGACAATAAATTAAGTAATTTCTTTGTTGATGATAATACAGATTTCGGGAAAAGCTATAAAGAAATATATCAAGAATTTATAAAGAAACAAAATGATGAATTAGAACCTTTATTAAAATTAAAAATTGATAAGGAAATATTTGACCAAAATTGTACCAAAAAGGTAAATATCCAAAATATTAATGAAAATGAAATATTTACATTAACATTACCTAAAAATTTTTCTTTCGCAGATATTGCCTTTAATCATTCTTATAGAAAAACAGTTATTGACAATGATTATAAATCATATAATCAATTTGTAATTGATTTTGATAGTATTGAAGAAACAATGACAGAACTTTTATTAAAAAATAAAAAATTACTTAATGATAACATCAGTAATTTCATTTATAGAAATGAAGACTTAACTTTTGAAAATAATGATATAATTACTATATTTAATAATAATACAAATATGGAATTGCATCCAATTGATTTAGATGACAAAGTAATATTATATGAATTTTATGAAGAGCATCATGAAAATATAAATTTATTAGTAGACATTATAAATGATTTTTCTCAATTAATTATATTTTTGAATAATAATAAAAACAACAATAAAATTTCAAATAATATTGCTGGAACAAAAGAAATATCAGAAGTTTTTAAAGTTTTAGAAGGTGTTGATATATCAGATGATTTCAAAGGAATTTTTGAAGATAAAAATACTTTGACAATTAATAAAACAACAAATTTATTAATGTATTATGTAAAATTAATTTTTGATAAAGTAATAAAGGATACTTTTAATGAATATCAAATCCAATTAGAAGACATTGAACAAAAAAAAAAAGAAAGAATAGAAAAGCATTTCAACAAAGAAAAGCTTTTAATAGGGAAAAAAGAATTTAAAAATGCAATAAGATTATTAATATCATTATTTTTATATAAAGAGAAAGACAAAGAACAAAAAATAAAAAATAATATGAATAATGTTGTAAATTATTTGAATATTAAAGATATTTGGATTGATATATTAACAAATAAAAATGAATTCCAAGAAGAATTAAAAGAAATTAAAAAAATGAAAATTCAAATTAATCAAATATTAGCGATATATGAACTTTTATCAGATGAAAAAGATAAAGATGAAGAAAATTATGAAAATATCATAAAAGAAATTGATAAAAGAAAAAGCAATGAAGGAGAGGAAGAAGAGGAGAAAAAGGAGGATGAAGAAGAGGAAGGAGATAATAATGAGGAAGAAAAGGAAGAAGAGGAAGAAAAAAATGAAGAAGAAGAAGTTCAAGAACAACAAGAAGAGGATGATGATAATAGAGATTAATTAATTAATAATAATTAAAATATAAAATAATAAATAAATAATTTATACTACATCCATAAATTAATTAATTTAATAAAAATATTATTAATTTCATTTATATTTATTTTTTTTATAATTAATTTTAATTTATTATTTATTATTTATTATTTTTTCTTTATTAATTTATTATTTATAAATT
>JAJJKP010003823.1:0-15569 GCA_023805685.1 Ostracodinium gracile
CAATCCCCAATCCCCAATCCCCATTTATTTATTGTTTTCAATTTTTATGATTTTGAATTAACATATATTATATAATATATTATATAATTAAAAATAGTTAAGTAAATTTGAATTCAGCTATTTTTAATAATCTATTTTTTTAAATATATATATCTATTTTTTTTTCATTTTTTATTATAAAAGAACAATTAAATGAGTTCAGAGAAAACAGAAGAGGAAAACAATTTACCTCAAAATTCTAGTGAAATAAAAGAAAAAACAATAAATGAATCTCCAAAAGATTCAAAAGAACAAGCCAAATCAACATCCAAAAACGATTCTAATGATAATTCAGGTAAAGGTGAAAATACAAATGATTCAGAAAAAAAAAGTAAAAATGAAAGTTCAAAAGAAAAAGGAAAGAATTCAAACGATTCAAAAAACGAAAAAAAAGGTAAAGATGAAAGCTCAAAAGAAAAAGGAAAGAAATCCAATGATAAAGGGAATAAAAAAAAGACAGAAGATCCTCTTAGCGAAATAGCAGAAAATTCTCCTTTAGGACTTAATAATGATAGTGATAATAAAAAGAAAGATAAAAAAGATAAGAAAAAAGACAATAAAAGTGAAAAATTTTTTTTCTATTTTACATTTTCCAATAAAAAATATTTAGATTTGGATGGAAATGAATTTGGTGTTTTTAGGAACGAAAAACCAGTAAATTTCAAAATAATAAATAAAAAAAAGATTTCAAATAATTCTGGAAATTATATTTTTCTCATCATAAGAGGAGAAATACTTAATCCTCAAAATGAAAAATTAGAGTTTTATTTTGAACCAAATGAACATTCTTGTTACGGCTGCTTTATTAATATTAATCCAAAACAAAACTTTATTTTTGGAAATTTGGTCGATAGATTAAAAAATAGATATGATAGATATTCTGATTATTTAAGCCAATTGCAATTATATTATGAAGATGAATTTAAAATTTTTTATGAAAGTCTTAAAACAAATAAAGAATTAAATGAAAAAGAACAAACAGATATGATAAATAATTTATTCTCTTGTTATAATAGTATGAAAAATAAAGAAATTAATATTTCAAGGCTTATACCAATGTTATCATTGTTCCAACAATCATCTAAAATTCCATTATTTTTACTGAATAATTCAATAAAGTATACACTTATGCTCAATGGTGAAGTTATTGAACCTAAATTATTCATTGATCTATTAAATTTAGTAGAGCAATCAAATATGAAAGACAAAGAAAAAAAAGATGGATTAATAAGAACATTATCTGATATTTTTGTGACATATTACTATAAATATAACATTGGCACTTTTATTGACTTAATAAACGAAAAAAATAAATATTTTATAATAGGATTAATACAATTGATAAATCAGAAAAAGATAAATATACAAGAACTTTTTAAGATAGAACGTTTAGATAAATCAACTGTTATTGAATATTTAATTGATGGTGCCACCAAAAAAGATGAAATTGAAGAAATATTTAATTTTAGTTCTAGTTTAAAAACGACTTTAGAATTAATCGATAAATTTTATGGTAAATTATATCTAAAATTAACTAGAAAAGAAAAAACGAATTTTTTTGGTTCTATTATTAACTATTTCTCAGGTCCAAATTATACTCTTTCGATTAATTATCCAACACTCAAAAAAGATGATGATATTAAAGAAATATTTGATTTACATAAAAAAATAATAGAAAGAGAAAAAAGCATTAATAAAGAAAAAATTAAATTTATTGACTTAAAAAAAGTAATATCAAATATTATTAAAGTGCATAAACATTCATCACTAGAAACAATTGAATCTATTTTTGAAATGATTAAAACTCAAAGTATAATTGAAAATGTAGATGATATATATAAATTATGGTCAGAAACATTGCATAATAAAGCTATTGTCTTAAGCAAAAATTTAAAAATGAGTAATAAAGAGATAATTGATTTTGTAAAAGAAAAAGATATATTTTACAAAAGAGATGATTTCAAGGATGATGAAAATAGAGATCCAGATATTTTCTTTTCTTTTAATATTTACGAAGATGAAACCGGAAATTGCTTTAAAATATTCAAAGAAAAAAAAATTTGGGATTTATTCAAAGTAAAAAGTAAATGGAAAAAATTTACAGATATATTTTTAAATAAATTGAAATCAATTAAAGATTTTCATCTAATTTTCGAATTATTTCCAATAGAAGTCACAGATTCTATATTTGCTGAAAAATTATTAGATAAATTCGAAGAAAAAAAATTTATAAATAAATATAATGAAAAACTATGTAATAATTTAAATGATGATTTATATACAATTCTTAAAATAACAATTAAAAATAAAATTGATGTTAAAAAATTTATAAATGTAGTTGAAAAAAAACTATTATTAAATGAAGAATCTGTTAATAATATTTATTTATTTATTCTAAATAAAAACGAAGATGAAGTGATAAGTAGCATTCAACATCTTATAATCAATTTTTTTATGGAAAAACGTAGTAAATTAACTTCTGAAAATTTCTATTTCTTAATAAAATCTGCTAAAAGTGAAAGATTTTTATGTGATTTATTTGATCAAATGGGAGAATATTGTATAACAAAAGAAGAATTTTATGATAAACAAAAATCTAAAAACTATAAATTGTATGAATTATTTATAAATGGAGATTATATAAAAAATACAAAATTTTTTGACACACAATATTTTAATAATTTAAGTAGTCTAAGAGGGGAATTATCCATTGAATTAAATAAACTGGAAATACCTTATTATAAAATTATTAATTTAGTTGAAGATCCAGAAAAACCTTTAATTGCAAAAATAAATCTTATTTTTGAAGGTGAAAACACTGAAGAATTATATCAAAATATAGAACAAAAAACAAAGACAATTAAAGAATTATTATCTAATATTGAAAGAATATATAATTATTTTAATTTTTTTGATAAAGATGAAAATCAAGAGATAATTAATACTTTATTTAAAAGAATGAATGAAATAAGACAAAATAAAATATGTGATTCTATTAAAATTAGAACTAGCTCTATTTGTGATAATTATGATGAATATTTGACATTATCAGAAAATTTAAAATTTAAAGATTCTATTTTTTTTATGGCACTATATGAAAATAATAAAAAAATGCTCGGACATAAAAAAACATTAAGTGAATTATTTGATATAACAAAAGAAGAATATGATGAAATAATGGAAAATTTAATTAATTTTAAAAATATTAATTTCTTAAGCATTAAAAAAATAGATATAATTTTACAAACAATCACCGAAAAAGAAAGTGATTTACTAAAGGAATTAAAATTTATGAAAAAACAATTTAAAATTAAAGATGAAGATAATATAGAAAATGAATTAAGCAAAGTTCTAATTGGATTTAGTCATTTAAGTAATATAAAAGAAATTGTAAAATGCTATGATTATTTATTAGAAACTTTTAAAATATTATTAAATTATGAAATAACTGATTTTAGTAGTAATATGCCTAAATATAATGAATTATTACAAAATATAGAAATTAAGTATAATGAAATTGAAGAATGTATTGAATTTTTGAAAAGTTATAATATAGATATTAAACAAATGAAAGAATTATTTGTAAGTTTTATTTTAATGTTATATGGTCACCGAGAAGCAATAAAATTTTGTGAAGGAAAAAATGATGATGAAATCAAGCATTTAAATGAATTTATTGGAGATAATGATAATTGTCAAATTGAAACAAATGATATTGAAGATTTTATTGCCTGTAGTAATTTTGTAAACACTTTAATTAATGATAAAACTTTAAATACTGATAAATTATTCGTTGAAAAATTAAAGGAAAAACTTAATGAAGATAAATCTATTGGAATAAAATTCAAAAATTATTTTCAAAATTATGGAGCAATAAAAGAAATATTTGAGGATTATACAAATAAACCGGAAATTTCGAAAAAAAAAATAGAAAATATTTTAAATAATTCAAATATAACTATTTTTAATAATGGAACTGAAATATTATTTGATGGAATTTATATTAATGATAATAAAGAACCAAAACCTTTTGATATATTAGAATTAATTGAGTTAAGAGATAGATCATTATTAAATAAACAAAATTCTAAAGATGAAGAAAAACGAACAAAAAAATTCGTTATTTTTGTAAATGATATTAACCAACTTATAGAAAATATTTCATTATTATGTCTCTCTGGATATACTCAAGATATTAAAATTGAAATACAAATAGAAAAAAATAAAATATTTGATAAAAATGATAGAAAAAAAAATATTAAAAAAATAATTAAAAATTATCAAGAATTAAAAAATGAATTCAAAGAAACACAAATAAATTCATATGAAAATAATGAAATAATAAGATTTGTATATGGGAGATTATTTAGAATATTAAATGATAAAATATCTAAGGGAAAAGGAAATATAGATTATTTGTTGAAACAAATATCTAATAATAAATTCAAACAAGAATTAACTGAATTTAATTATATCAATATTGATAATAAATTTGATGAATTATTTAATAATATAGCAAATTATCTTTTACAAACGATTTCATTGAATAAAACATCTATACAAGAAATATTATCAAAAAATATAATTAAATCTGAATTTAAAAATAGAGGAATATATAGAACTCCTTGTCCTGTAGAAGAATTTGAAAAAAGAGTTTTACAAATATATTTTCATTTTACAGGAAATTTACCAATTCCTAATACAGTATTATTATGTAATGAGGATACAACAACAGAAGAAATATTTTCCTTCCTATATAGAACTATTTTATGCCAATATCATGTTTTATTTACATTAATTAATATTGATTCATTAGAATTATCAAAAAGAAATCAAACTATATCATTATTAACTGAACTTAATACAAAATACAAAAATAAAAATTCTATGCTAGTTATTATTTACCAAAAAGATACTGATGTATTAAGAACAATAGAAAATATTATCCCAGATAAAAATATTATTAAAGAGGATGCCCTTAAGAATATAAGTGATATTAAATTGGATAAAATTGAAATAGTAAATTCAAGTAAATCAGGTTTAGGAAAATCTACAGAAATTAAGAATAAAATAATAAATGAATATGGGAAAAATTATTATTATTTCCCAATAAGTGGAGTATTTACCAGAGAAGATATAGTAAAAAGATTACAAAAATTAAATTTAAATCAAAATAATATAAGTAATTCAGTTATTCATATAGATCTTAATGATACCAGTCTTGCTGATTTAGTTAAAGAGATTTTATTCAAATTACTTGTATTAAAAGGATTTAGTTCAAACGAAAATATTATTTATTTTGGAGAAGATATCCAATTTATTGTAGAATTACCAGTAGGCTTTATAAATTATTTTGAAAAATACCAAATTTTAAAATATGCAAAAAAGGAAATTATTGAAAAAATACTTCCTTTAAGACTTTCTCCGCATGAATTGCAAATAAAAGAATCTTTTATTCAAATAGTTGCAAACACTTTGAAATTTAAAGAAAATGATAAAATTAATGAATATAATATAGATTTAGAATCAAATGATCTTTTATCAAGTGAAGAATGCCAACAATTAATAGATAGATACTTCTCAGGAGATTACAATTATTATCAAAAAAATATGTTTATTCATGTTTTAGGAACTCAATTTAAAATGTTTTGTGATTGCCATTTTTGCGATTATCAACAATCAAAATTATTTTTCAATGATTATAATTCTCGTACCCAATTAGAATCAATTAAAAAATCCCGTCCTTTTATTATTAATTCTTTAATCGAATCAACAAAATTCTTTACAACAGGCCCTTATGATGATTTACTTTCTTCACAAAATGAAAGTTTAAAAGAAACAGATCATTACGATGAAGAAGCAATGAATAATAAAGCAGTTAATTCTTTGCAGCGTTTAGATGATACAATCACTTTTGATTCAGTAAAAGGTACATTATTCTTTTTTAATTTAGATAAATCTTTTTTTAGTATAATTACAAATTGTTCAAAAGAAGATCAACATTATAAAATGTTCAAAGAATTATTGAATTCTCAAAACGTCACAAATAGGAATAGAATCGATAATGCAAAAGATCTAACAGATTATTCTTCCCTTGATCATGAACAATATTTGGAAGAATTAAGGACTATTTTAGGGCTTAAACCTTCTTTAAACTTGAAAAAATTTGCAGAAGACCAGGGAAATTATGTGTTTACAAGAGATAATTTTATTAAAATGGTTTTAATTTTACAGAGAATTATATCTAAAATACCTGTTATATTAATGGGTGAAACAGGATGTGGGAAGACGAGCTTACTTAAAATGTTGTCTGTTCTTAAAAACAAAGGAAAAGAAAAAATGAAAACTTTAAATATTCACGCAGGGACTTCTGAACAAGATATTATTGATTTTATAAGAGATGTAGAAAAAAAAATAATAGAAGAAAATGAGAAAGAATTAGAAGAAGAAATGAAATTATTTGATGAAGATGAAAGTAATAGAAGCTATAATAGAGATAATATACTTAAAGAAAAAAAGAAAGATATATATGAAAGAGAGACTTGGATTTTCTTCGACGAAATTAATACCTGTGATTCAATGGGATTAATAAGTGAAATAATGTGTAATAATACTATTCATGGTGAAAAGATAAAAAGTAATTTAGTCTTTTTAGGAGCATGTAATCCATATAGAATAATGACCAAAAAATTAAAAGAGAGTGGCTTAGTTTATCATAATCAAAGTAATACTAAAAGAGCCAATTTAGTATATACAGTAAATCCATTACCATTTAATTTATTGAATTTTATTTTTAATTTTGGTACAATAAAACCACAAGATGAGAAAAAATATATAGAATCAATGGTCTCAGAAACAATAAAGCGAATATATCCAGAAAAAGATTCATATGATATTAAAGAAATACAAAATTTAGCTACAAATGTAATTTGTCATTGTCATTCTTTTATAAGAGAAACTTATGATGTATCTTCAGTAAGTCTAAGAGAAGTAAGAAGATTTATAGTATTTTTTAATTATTTTGTGAATTATTTATCAAACGATTCTGAATATTCTACTAAATATACTTCAGCAAAAGAAAAATTCATTGATAGCATTAATTTAACAACTTATCTTTGCTATTATTTAAGATTATCAGAAAAAGACCTTAGAAAAAAAATGCAAAATGATTTATCTAAAATGTTTGAAAATGATTTCTTAGATGTTCCAATGAGAGAAGAATCATATATAGCTGAACAATTCGATTTAGATAAAGAAAAAGGAATAGCTTTGAATAGAGCTTTAAGGGAAAATTTATTTACTTTATTTGTTTGTACTGTTAACAGGGTTCCATTAATTATTTGTGGAAAGCCTGGAACTGGAAAATCTCTTAGTGTAAATAGTTTATATAGTTCAATGAAAGGAAGTTATTCAAAAAATAAATTATTTAGGCAATATAAACAATTATATATATCTTCATATCAAGGCTCAGAAACAAGTACTTCTCAAGGAATAAAAGAAGCTTTCGCTAGGGCAAGAGCTCCTCTAATTAAACTAGAAAAAGAAAATAAAGAACAAAATATAATATCAATGCTTTTCTTTGATGAAATGGGTCTTGCTGAAAAAAGTAAAAATAATCCTTTAAAGGCTATACATTCTGAACTTGAATATGATGAAAATAAATATAAAATTGCAATTGTAGGTATATCTAACTGGAAATTAGATGCTTCTAAAATGAACAGAGCCTTATATCTATCGGTGCCTGATCCTGATAAAGAAGATTTAATTGATACTTCTACTGCAATTGCTCAATCTATTGATAGCTCTTTGGCTAATAATTACAATGAACTTTTTATTGCTTTAGCTAATACTTATTATGAATACAAAGAAAAAGTAAAAAATTCAAAATCAGAAGGAGATTATCATGGAAACAGAGATTTTTATCATTTAATTAAAAATGCAACTTATAGATTATCTAATTTAAAAGATGAAATAAATTCTTCAAATAAAAATAATATTTTGACAACAATTGGATTAAGAAGTCTTGAAAGAAATTTTGGTGGTCTACCTGATTCAATTGATAAAATAAAAGCTATTTTCTCTGAAAAATTCAGTGAATATACAGAAAATACAGTTTATAATGTTTTACAATGTGTCAAAGAAAATTTAGAAGATTATAATAGCAGATTTTTATTATTAGTTTCAAAATCTTCAATAAGTCCCTATTTAATCAGTTATATTTTGGATTCACTTAACAAAAATTATATATTTTTAGTTGGTAGTAATTTAAAAAATGATATTAAAGATGCAGAAAAAGGTGGAGGATATTCTGAATCTATATTAAATAAAGTTCAGTTCCAAATGTGTAATGATAGTGTATTAGTTTTGAAGAATTTAGAAATTATTTATCCTTCATTATATGATTTATTTAATCAAAATTATACTAGAATGGGAGATAAGCAATTCTCTAAAATTGCTTTTGCAAATGCCAAATCTTCTTCAGAAGTAAATAGGAAATTCAGGACAGTAGTTCTCGTATCACAAGAACAAATTGATCAAAAAAAAGAAGATCCACCATTTTTACACAGATTTGAAAAACATATCATTTCTATTGAAAACTTCTTATCAGAAGAATATATTGAAATCGCAAAAAAAATATATGCTTTTATTCAAAAAATATCAACTTTTAATAAAAATCAAAAATTAATTATTGATCTAGAACATGTTTTAACCAATTGTGAACTCGAAGAAATTGAAGGATTGATATATAAAATAATAAATGATAAAAAAAATTCTGAATATATCGAAGAAAAAACAGTGAAAGAAAAGGAAGATTTTATTATAAAGGAAGTATTAAAAAAAATAGTGCCAACATTTTGCCAAGATATAATAGCTTCAGTAAAATATTCTGGATTTGAAGCAAGAAATAAAGCCATTTCTAATATCATTTATGATATTTATAAAAAATCAGCTAGAAATAATTTTGTACATTTCTTAAAAAATTTCAATAAAAAAAAGGCAATTATATATACATTTTCAAATAATTCAGTAAAATTATTAGAAGAAAAAGTAGTTGGAATAAATAATGTAGAATATAGTAATCAATCTATAAGTGAAATGATGATTAATTCTATTAAGTCTGAAAAGAAAATAGAATATATAATGAATGATTTTTATGGAGATAATTCAAAGAATATTTTAGTTTTTAAATTTAGGGAAAAAGATTTAGAAAATATGAATCATATATCATACTTAATTAATAATTATGAATCAAAATTAAAAAAACAAAAAGAACACGATGATAATGACAATGATAATGTAGAAGAAGAAGAAGATAATATAAATACTATTATTAATGATACAAATATAGATGAAGAAATAACCAAAAAAATTATATTTATTGTACATTTTAAAAGGAAAAAGAAAAACGAAAAAAAAGAAATAAATATCAGAAATATGGTCTCTAATTTAGATGAAAGTTATTATCAATTATTTATTGATAATTTACATGGAAAAGATGAAGATTTTATAAATATTATTTCAAGCTCATCTGGTTGTGAATTAATTGAAAAAATAATAGATTATGATAAATTTATTGATAAGTCATTTTATAGGATAATGACATATTTCGCTTATACTTTAAGTAATGAAACACCTGAACTTAATAGTAAAAATTACATAAAAAAAATAGTTGAACAATTAATAGATAATAAAGATAATCCGAATGTTAAATTTTTAAGAAATCTTATAATTGAATCGATTAAAAAAGAGTCACAAACTTTAACCAATTTTATCCCAAAAGTATTTATGTCTGATGGATTCCAAAAAAACGATATAGATTTTTATGAAATTATAAGGACTTATGCTTATTCTTGTTTATCCAAATCATTACTAAAAATTATAAATATGGCAGAGAAACATAATATAATTTCTCCTTTATTATTCAATTCAAGTGGTAAAAACATTGATAATGATTTAATTATGAAAAATCAAGTACAAAAATATTTTGATACAGTTGATATTAATTTAGGTTCATTACCTAAAGAACTACCTAGTTCAAATGTAATTGAATTATGTCTTGGGTTAAATGTTCCACAAAGTAGTTTTTGGTTTAAATCATTAAAATATCAATATTTATTAGGGCAAAAAATCATTTTTAAATATCAACAAATAGAAGATTTATTAAGACCAAAAAAAATTCTTAAAGAAAATGAAGTTGTAAATGCTTTTAACAAATATGAAAAAGATAATAAACAAATTATTCTTAATACAAGGGAAGAAATTAATAAAAATGAATATATTTATGAAATAATTAAATCAAACGATAATGAAATGAAAAAAGAATTATATTATGATTATTTGAAAATATTTTGTAATGAAATTTCGAAAAAATATGTTGGAATAACTAAACAAAATTCAATTAATTTAGCAAAAATTATTTCATTTACTGAGTTGGTTCTTCAAATTAAATTTAATGGTTATACAAATTGTGAAGAATTTGAAATAAAAGATACCTTTTTTGAAACTATGATTATAAATAATGAAAATATTGATGAATCAAAAGATGAAAATAAACTAGTATTTAACATGGATACTTTAAGTAAAATAATATTATTTTTAGAAGGATATTCTTCAGAAATATTATTATTATCTAATATATGTTTAATATTAGAAGAATTTTTACCTGAAATTAATACTCAATTCAAAGAAATTATTTCAAAAAAAAAAGTGAAACCAGAGGAATCGGCAAGAAATAATGAACAAAGAAGAAAAATAAATGAAGTATTTTTTATTATAATGGAATCTTTACTAAGATGTATTTTAATAAATACAAACATTATTTGCAATTTGGAAGAATTGGACTTTTATCGATTTTTTTCTCAAATTAAATATATAGAGTCAACTTCTGAAAAAATAAATCAAAAATTTTTATTATTTAGTAAAGAAATTTATTCAATAAGAACATTATTATTAATATTTGAATCATCAAAAGGATTAGGAAAAGATATAAAAGAAGGAATTTTGGAAATTATTCAAAATTTATATAAAGAAACAGAATTTATAGTAAATAATGATTATAATGGATTAACTCAAAATATTTATGAATTAAAAGAATTGATATTTAAAAAATGTGGCGGTGAATATAATGATGAATATATAAATATAATGAGTAAAATGCTTAGACAACAATATAAAAAAATAGATAATGAAGAATTTAAATTTGAAATGATAAGATTGGCTTTTGAAAATGATAAATTAATTGAACATTCTTTATATTTTATATCGAATACAATAAAATTACCAATACCTAAAATAAAAAAAGAGAATAATAAAAAAGGTTCAAAAGCAAGCAGTGATCCAGAAGATAATTGTGTTAAATCATTTTTAGAATTTGTTTCAAAAAAAAATAAAGATAAAATGCTTTTGTTTTTTGATGCAATTAAAAGTGAAATATTTGATCAAGTCCTTCTTTATTATTTTGAATTACAAATTAATGATTATTTTTCAGAAATTTCACAAAAATATCCTGTTTTTAATAAGGATAATTTAAATTTAATTGGAAAAGAACAGATTGATGAATTAATAAAAGGTATAAATTTAAAATTTTTAAAAAAAGCATTAGATTTTATGGATAAGTTTATAGAAAATGATACTACTAAGGGAGATTTAAATCATATTGGAAAAATATATTCTGAGGCCTATATCAAAGTATATATCAAGGAATTTGCTAAAATATATTTCTATAATAAAGAATTGACAAATTTCAAAGATATTATTGATATAATATGTGATAAAGAAAATGCTTTTAGAAATGTTGTGAAAATTTATTTTTTTAAAAATATATTTTATTATGGAGGATTTCAAAATTTCCTAAAATTAAATTCATATATTAATGAAGACAAGGAATTTCCTTTTAAGAATTATTATCATGATTATCAAGAAAAAATAAAAGAAAAAGGTGCAAATACAATTTTTGATAACTTATTTTACTCTATAGATGATATAGAAGAATATAAAAAAAAATGTGATATTTTCCAAAAATTATATGTTGATTATAATGAATTCAATTATACAAATAAAGATTTTGATGTTGAATTTTTCAATGAAAAAGGATTCGATTTATTCTTTTGCTTATCAATAAATCATTTAATAGGATTTTTATTTGGAAACGATAAAAATAAATTTATTTCTGCCTTAGGAAAATTTAATGATGTATTTAAAGAATTAATTCAACAAGGAAAATTAAATTTAGAAGAAAATAATAAAAAATTATTAAATTATGTATATGACCCAAATAATTATAATGGATCATTAATAAACAAAATGAAAATCAAGGAAAATGAATTCACTCAATTGCAATTCGAAATATTATTGAATGCATTCAGATTTGTTATTTCCTCTCAAAATAAAGAAGAAAATCATTTTTATACTAAATTAATAAGTCAAAATTGCAAAGAATTTATTGATAATAATTATATTCCAGGAAATATACCTTTTAATAATATTCAATTGAATTCATATTATGAATTATCAGAGCTTTTATCAAATGTTGCAGGAAGACGTGATACTGGGTATTATGTTTGTCCATGTGGACAATATTATTGTTTACAAAATTGCACTTTCCCCTGGGTTATATTGAAATGTAGTAATTGTAATCAAGATATAGGTGGTGATGGACATGTTTTACTTGATAAAAAAGATCATTTTAGAGTATTTTTAGATAAAGAACATTTTGAAGAAAATTCTACTTATAAATATAAAATGGAACTTTATAAAGTTCCTTATTTATTCCTTGATGAATATAAAAAAAAATATATTGATCAACATTTAAAAATACAAAAAAAAGGAATAGAAAAAGGTGATATATTATTATTTATTGAAAGAAAAAAAAGAATAAGAACATTAAATGAATTACCTTATAGAATTTTAAGTTTTATATTATATTCTCACTTGTTTGTTGCTAATTTGATAGGTAATTTATCAGATGAGGATTTAAACAATTTTACCCATGGACAATATACATGTTTTAGATCAA
Organism: Ostracodinium gracile; assembly: GCA_023805685.1. NCBI lineage: Eukaryota > Ciliophora > Litostomatea > Entodiniomorphida > Ophryoscolecidae > Ostracodinium > Ostracodinium gracile. The sequence goes on from JAJJKP010003823.1 coordinate 13,055, forward strand.
TTGAAAAAAATTGGGAAATTATTGATGAAATATTAAAAGAGAATGAAATAAATAATACAAAAGGATTTATTAATATTATATTTAAAGATGTTTCAACAATGATTAAAGAATGCCAAATATTAGATACTCAGGATAAAAGACAAGAATTCGAAGAAAAAATAAATAATTATTTTGAAAAACTTTTAAATGACAAGGAAAATATTAATTCAAAATTAGAATTATATAAAAAGACTAATGATAATATCAAAGGATTCAATCCACTTTCATTTGAAGTTATTATTCAGGAGGGATGTTCACCTTTTATAGGACAAGCTTATTCTTATGAAAAATATCCTGAATTGAAAATGTTTATGGTATCAAAATATCCAAATATTAATGTTTTATATTCCGAATTGGAAAAATACCCTGAATATACTAAAAAGTTTTGCCTTTTAAATCAAGTAATTATAAATAATGAAGAATTTAATTTAATAGAAAATGTGGTCAATATAAATGAATTAACAAATTTACTACTTAAAAAATATTCATATAAAATTTCTAGAGATGATGCAAAAAAAAGGGAATTATTATCTGAATTATCTAAAGATGAAACAGAAGAGAATATTGAAGAAATGAAAGATAAATTAATAAAGCCATTTATCCAATCATGGGATAATATTAAAACTAAGGCGACTAATTATTTATGTCGTCCAAAAATGGAAGTATATACAATGACAGAAAATACAAAACTTAATTATTTACTTGTCGATGATGGAGAATTGGGTGGAGGCATGTATTTAGCATCAGCGTATTCAAACTTTATTAATTGGCAAAATAATTTTATAAATATAATTCTTACAAATACCGGACAAGATTCTATTTTAAGTTCATATCTTTACCAAATTAGCCAAGAAATTGCAGTTCAAGAAGCTAAATCTGAAGATTTGGTTAAATTAAATGATAAAATTCAATCAAAATTAACAGATATGATTGAATCTTATTCAATGAGAAAAATAATAAAAAAAGATGGAACAATAAATCATGAAAATTATAAAGAAATAAAATTTGATTTTTCCACAATTGAAGAAGAATTAGGTAAACTAATTTTACCTGGTGTGAAGAAATTTAAATATAGTGATAATGATGATCCTATTACTTTCGTTACTTATTTATATGAAGGATATAGAGGAAAAAAATCAGAAGTATTAAGTAATTATAATACGAAATATCCAGCAAGGGAATTAACAAATGATGAAAAACAATCATTATTTGAATTTATTTCAAAAAATAAAAATAATCAAGAAATAATAAAAGATTTCTTATCTTCTTGTCAAATTTTAATAGATTATATTCAAAAAGAAAACTTTAATAAGAATCATTCATTATTTGATATTATACAAAATTTACCCGATTATATAGAATTAGATGATAAATTTAAAAATTTATTTAGACAAAAAATATCTTTAATGAGTTTACATGATGATAATCATGCTGAAAACAATGATAATGAAAAAGAAACGAGATTTTCAGTTAATAGTTTAATAAATGTCTATTTATATTTTGAACATTTGAGTTGGGAAGAAAGTAAAAATAATTTGAATGAGCAATATAAAGCCGAAATTGAAAAAGAAAAATTAGATAGAATAAATGAATTTTTTAAAGATTATGATAAAGATAATGATAAATTAATTAAAAAAGAATATTTGGCTGCTGCTTTAAGAAGATTTATCTTTCGTTATTTATCAGGAAAAAGAGCTGACGTTGATGTAAGTGAAACTCAAGATTTAATAGGACAATTATCAAGAAATGATTTATGGAAATTTAATTTAACAGATGATCAAGATACCTTTAATTCTGAATTATATCAATTAAGTTTTGAACTAAAAGTAAATCAAGCTTATGAATATTATAATTTATTAGGAGGTGATAAGTTAGATACAAACTTTGAAAAATGTGAACAAAATACACCAGAAAAAGAAACAAATACAGAGACTAATACTTTAAATAATAATACCGAAGCTAATGAAAATGAGAATGAAATAAATACTGATAATCCAAAAGACAATATTAACGACAACAATATTATAGAAAATGAAGGAGGTAAAAAAGGAGATGATAATGATGATGATGAAGACAATGATGACGACAATGATGATGATAATGATGATGATAATGATGATGAGATTTCATGTTAAATTATATTAATAATTAATTTAATTACCATAATTATAGAAATAACTCCCCCCCTGACTTAGGAGCAACATAAATTTTTAGAGGGGGGCTGTTATTTAGAAGTATACTGATTTTTTAAATAATATAAATATATAAGATATTACCTAAATATTATCAATTAAACAGATAGATGTTTAAAATAATAAACTAATTTATAAATAAAAAAAAATTTATTATAGCTTATTTTACAAGGAGGGGGAAGTTATTTCACAGCCTCATTTTTTATATTTGAAAAATATTTAAGGGGTGGGAGTTATTTAGCAAATTACAGTTTAATTAATTAACCTTATTTCATTGAGTTGAA
>JAJJKP010003824.1:0-15069 GCA_023805685.1 Ostracodinium gracile
CCCAATCCCCAATCCCCAATCCCCATGAAAGAATATTTTTAAGAATATTTTTATAATAAAATTAAAATAATTTAAATAATTATTAATTTTTTATACACTATAATAAATTTATATTATTTTTTATATAATTAAAGAAAATAATATTTATTATAAATAAAATTACATCCAACATAAATATACTAATTAAAAAGTTGATTTTTACCTGTATCGTGTGGAGCTTGCTTTAATAAAAGCATTTTATATATAGGATATTTCTCTTCATTTTCTTGCTTTACTTTTACCAAAATAAATGCATGGCAATTTTCTTTTGTAAAAAGGAAATCTACAAACTGTCCAGTAATCAATGGGGATGATGCAACTATGTCTAAATCAATAAGTCTATGAATATCTAATGTACCATTTTTAATATTATAGATAAATAAATAATCTCTAAATAAAAAATCAGTATATTTTTTAATGCCATTTTCGACAATATCATATCCTAGAATCAATTCTTTTATAAAATGTGCATTAATTGAATATATACATAAAGATTTTCTTTTTTTAATATAAAAAATAAAGCAAGGTAAGGGAGATTGTGAAATAATAGTAATATCAGGAGAATAAACTTTATTAGATGAAGATATAGGTGTTGTATTATTTTCTTTGCCTATATTTATTTCATTATTATCTCTACTAACCGAAGTATTACTATTTAAGTCATTTTCTTCAATTATAAATGAATTAAATAGTTTACAATCTGGTAATGTATAAACCATACAATAGCAATTTTTATAACATATTATAAATATATTTAAATTCTCATTTAATGCTAATGAAGATATTTCACCTTGTCCTTCATTTATAATTTTATGAAGATGCCATATTAATTTCTCATTTTGATCAATTATATAAACAAATACAGTACCTTCAGAATTATAGCATATAACGATTGTTTCAGTCTTATCAATAATAATTTTAGTAATAGGAGAAAATTCGCAAGTTTTGATAATGTTTATTTTCATACTTTTATTTTTCTTTTTATCAGTTTTATTATTATCATCCTTTAATTGTTTTATAATTATATCTCCATTCCAAAAACCTCCAAAAGCAATATAATATCCTCCTTCATATAAAATTGTAGGTGATTCATTAAATTTCATTCTATATCTAGGTAAAGTAAATTTTTTATCATATTTTGAATTTATACTTATTTTGCTATGTTCTATTTCTGGATTTTTAAAATCATTTTCCCTCTGTCTTTCAGCTACAGTATACGAACTAGATAGATATGGATTATCATTCTCATTATCAATTTTTTCTTCTATATCTTCTAATGAATTATTCAAAGTAGTCTCTGTTTCATTCATTTCTTTTTCTATTTTATCTTTTGATTTATCTTTCCCTTTTGTCTTTGTTGAAAAAAATTGACTTTTATCCTTTTTTTTATATACTTTAACTTTATTATTTGCTAATAAATATATTCTTTCTTTTTTTTTATCTTTTTTTTTTACTACGAAAATAAACATTTTATAAATTTTTTCTTCAATATTGATTTTTATTTCTTGTAAATCAAATTCTTTTTCCTTTTCCTTTTCTTTTTCTTTTTCATTATTCTCTTTTTTTTTATCTTTATCTTTATCTTTATTTTGTAAAATATTATATAATAAGCTTCTTTTTATTTTTCCAAAATCATTTAAATTATATCTTTTATGTGCATCATATTTAAATAATTGATTTGGAGTTACACCAAATTCAACCATTCTACATTGATATATTTGCTCTTTATTACTACTTTTTTTATAAGTATCTTCAAAATCTTCATATGTCTGTTTAAGAAATAAATTACCAATTTTTTTAGCTTCTTTTCCTTTTTGTTTACTTCCAAAAATTATATTAAACCATTCATTTATTGTTTCATTAATTTCAACACTTTCTAATAATTCTCTATGTTTTGCAATAAAATAATATTCATTCCGATTTGCCCATTCAGGTATTTCTACTCCCTTTACTAATTTAGGCATTCCTTTTGCATCAGTAATTTCACCCAAATTTAATTCATTCATATTAGAAAACATTTCAGGAAAACAATAAAATTCTGGAATTAATTCTCTTAAATCAGATTTTTGAGTAAGAGCACATTTGAAAGAATCAGAAAGGGAATTAAAAAGTCTATTTGGATCATCAAAACTTTTACCTTGCAATTCTATCCTAATGTATGAATAAGGAAAAACTCTAACTAAATAATAAGTTAAATATAATGAAGTGCTATAGTGGGAACCATATCTATCATAATTATCTTCTCTGTCTGCATCAGCTTCACCACTTCTCCAATGTTCTTCATAATTTTCTTTTCTTTCCTTCGCTTCATCTGTGTAATCCATCATACCCATTGGTTTATTCATTGAACGTATAAAATTTTTGTCTTTATAAGGTGGAAGAGTAGCAGATGTATAATCTGTTATTATCCAAGGAAAAACAGGATATTGATTTATATCATTATAAGATCTATTTGAATATAAATTCATTATCATTATCATTTTTAAAGTTGATATTTGCCAAGTTTTCCATTTTTCATATAATGTATATAAATTCATATATTTTTTCTTTTTTGTCAATATTTGTAAATTTGTATTTAAAAATATATTCTTTTTATTGATAAATCCTATTTTTTCATCAAATTTAGTGTATTCAATTAAGATATCTTCTATATCTTTTTTATGTTCGTTCAGCTCATTTTTTATTTCTTCAATAAATAATTCTATTTTTTCATCTATTCTAAATAAATAACTTTTTCTATTTTCTGTAAATATTTCTAATGCAGTTTTTTTAAAATAATATCTCCTTTTAAAAACAAATTGTATTGTATCATAAGGAATAAAGATATAATAATGCTTAAATTTACTTTGAGTTCGAAATACTGAACCAAAACAAACTTTCCTATCTGAGTCATAATCTTCTTCATTTCCTTTTCTCTTTGAATCAAAACTAATAAATCCAATACCATTTTTATTAGTAAAAATTTTTCCTCTTATATGAAAAGCAAGCCTAACTAAGCATGCATCTATTATAAATTCAGAAGTATCATACTTTTTTTTAATAAATTCTTTAAAAAGATGATTTCGATTTTCTTCACTAATTTCTTTTATTATAAAATCATAATATTTATTACCTATATAATATAAGGCATTTTTATCTTCATCTTCATTATTATTTTCTTCATTTCCATTTTTTTCCTCTGATGGAGTTTCTATAGGTGTTTCAATTATTTTATTACTATTTGAATTATTTATAGTTGTACTAATTGTTTCATTTTCTTTTTTATTATTATCACCTTTTTTCTCATTTTTTTCAGGTGATTTAAGTAATTTTAAATCAACAGATAAATCTACAACTTTACAAATTGGATTATATTCAAGAGTATTTCTAAATAAATTAGAGGGATCAAACTTACTAAATTCCGGGAGATAATAATCTACATCAATAATAGGAGTTAATAATACTCTAGTATAATCATCTGATAAATGATTTAGTAATCTATATTTTAACCTATATTTTTTTTTATTATAAAAATAATCTTTATTACTCCATATTCCAGTAAAACTAAATAATTTTTCTTTTTCTTTTTTATAATTGTGAATGATATTATGTTCTTCTGTTTGGAACTTTAGTTCATTTATTTGTAAATAATTATACAAAGATTTATTTGAAGCCTTAATATTTAGACTTAATATATTTGAATCATATAAATCATGAGGTAAATAGTCTGGTATTAAGCATAATTCTTTTGGATAAGATGTTATATTTGGCCTATTATCATATAGAGGTATTATATTTTGGACAGCATCTCTTCTTGAAGAAATATATGTTATAAAAGGAAGCAATAATTGTTCATATTCTTTGGAATGTCTGTTGAAAAAATCTTCTATTTGATAATCTTCAATAAAAGGTAATACATATTTTTCTAGTTCAAGAAATGATTCATTTTTTTCTTTATCTTTATTAGTATCAATTGATAGTGAATTTATTAAAAATTCTTTTTTATTAAAATCTAATGTAGTTATTTGATCTAAATAATTGATATTGTATGCTGATAAAGAATGACATTCTGAATACATTTTTTCCATAAGTTTAAATCCACCCGATTTCTTTACTCCTTCATATTCAACAAAAAAATGTTTTACTCCTTTCAACAAACTTCCAAATGATTTTAGCCCTTGATTTTTGTTTTCTTCTTCTTTTTTAATTTCTCTATATATTTTATTCAATGTCTTCAAAAAATAGCCCATATTTTCCATTAATAATTTATATATTTGGTATAAATAATTCAAATAATTTTTATCACTATCTTCTAAATGTTGTTCTTTTTTTTCTAAATCGTTAAAATAAGATATTTTTTCGTTTATATCTTTAATTTTAATATATAAAAAAAATAAAAAATTAAACAAAATAGCTTCTGTTGTTTGCTGGACATTTTTATATTGTTCATCAGAAGGCCATCTTTTTTTCTTTGCATTACTTGATGATAATGTTGATGAAGACACAATTAATGATATAATAAAAAGTCTAAAATGTATAAATAATGCCCTTAATTCACTTTCTGTGCCTCCTATGCTAAAAATTAAAATAAAAAAATGATAAAGAATGTAAATTAAAGGAATACCTTTATTAACATATATCTTTTTTTTATTTATTTCATCTCTTAATTCATCTATGTCACTAAAATTATAAAATAATAATTCTAATTCATTTATATTTACATTTTTTTTATGACTGATATAATCGTTATATAGATCATCATTTTCCCATTTCTGTTCATTCCATAAAGGTGTCAAATTATCAAAGGCTGATTTAAATAAGTGATATTCTTTAAATTTTGAAGATATTTCTTCTTGTATATTGAATCCTGATGATTCCCTCTCGTTATCTTTTTTACTTATTAAAATATGTTTTAGTTTCTCTGATAATACTTGATATAAAGAACCTTCTTTTGCATGAGCTTCTAAATCTTTTTGTTTTAATTTATTAAAAGTAACAAATTCAAATAATAAATTAAAAAAATAAACTGTTTTTTTTTGTTGAAGATTATTCATAATATCAGGCTTATTACAACTTGATATTACTTTACATCCAATTTCTTCCAAAAATTTAAAAGTTTTTTTTCTAACAAATGAAAAATTATTTATATCATTTCTTAATTCATAATAATATTTACTCAAAGTTAATATATAATCCATTTTGTATATATTTTCATCAAAAATTTTAAGTATAATTTGTTTGCACATTTTAATTATTTCTTCAATTGCATTATTTTTTGCTTGTTCATCAAAATTTTCGTTTTTTTCAATATTTAAATTAAATCCGGGAACAAAAATAGTTTTATCGCAATTTGACTTTTTGATTAACTTAGCTTGGAAATATGTTTCTACTAACCATTGAAATAAATCTTGATTATTATATATTTCATGTATTTTAGCTTTTGATTCATTGCTACTATTATTATTTATTTCATTATTTAAAAATTTTAAAAAAGATGAAATCAATAATATATCACCTTTAGATACTATTTTTGTTAATAAACTGAGACATAGTTCAATCATCACACCTTCATTAAAGACTTTACAAATTAAGTCGAATAAATCTTTTATTAATATTTTTAATTTTGATTTATCATATATTGAATATATTTTAACCATGTTTTTATCTAGCATAGGTAAACTATAATTAACACCATTTATATTAGTTTCAGTTTTTATTTTCTTTAATAAATCATCCTCACCATACATTTCATTCATTAAATCACCGCTTTCATCTAAATAATTATCTATAATTGAGGTATTAGTTATTTTCAGTGAATGTTTCATTGGATTATCATTTCTAATATTTTCTATTTCATTTGCATTAAAAAAATCAATATTTTCTTTGTATACTATTTCTTGGGAAGCTATTTTTTGAAGATTAAATTCCATCCCTAAATTTTCACCTTCTTCTTGTTTTGTAGTAATTTGAAGAAGATCTTTATCTTCAAATAAATAAAAAGGCAAAATATTATTTGTAATAAATATAAATATTAATTCTTTTTTACCCAAAGATATATCACTATTTTTTTCATTTTTCAAAATAACAAAAATTAATTCTAATAAATCTTTCTTAATTTCAAAAACAGAAGTTTTGAAAATAAATAAAAATATATTTAAAATTTGTTGTTCTTTATCTATGTATTTAAAATATTCATTGAAATTATTATCCAAAAAAGATGAAAATAATCTTATTATCATTTTTTGAACACATGGGGAAATATCATAAGTTAATAATTCAAATATTTTATATAAATTTGCTCCCATTTCTTCTATTTCATTATTATTATCTGTATCATTGTTGATATTAAAATCAACTTTTCTTTTAAATTCTTTAAATAAATATAATAATAATTCTTCAAATGGTAGCAATCTTATGCTTAGTTCAGGTACCATTGTTTCATATTTTTCAATGAAATATTGTGAATGAGCTTTACAACAAAACAATTTATTTTTATTTTCATCTAAATATAATATTATTTTTATTATTTTATTTACATCTATAATAAAAAGTTTTTGGTCGGGTTTAATATTTGCAAATGATTGCTTTATAATTTCAATTATTTCTTTTCTTTCTTCATAATTAAATTTAAATAATATTTTTTCATTCATTAATATATAATTATGAAATTGATGAAAAAATTGCCAAAAATCATCATTGTGATTAATTTGATTCATTAAAAAGGAAGAAATAGCTCTGAATCTTCCGATAAGGTTGTTATCATATAAATTTTCGGGAATATTCGATAAAAAATAGCTTAAATACAAAAAAAAATTATTATTTTTTTCTTTGGATAAGGCCTTTTCATATTGTGGGGTGAAAATATAAATTAATATATCAAAAAAATAACCAAAATTTTCCTTTGTTAAAAATTCTGAATGCTCAGTCATTATTTCAATAATAGGTAATAAATTATTTAGCCCACCTATAGAAATAAAATTATTTACAATTCTTTTATAAAAATGCACACCATTTAAAGAAGGATTTTTTGTTATAAAATATGCATCTAAACCATTCATTGAATCTTCAATAATTAATTTAGGAGTATCTAATAGTGTATATTTTTTACAAGATTCTGGTATTACGGCCCTTGATGGCATATATATAGCTATTATTTTTTCCATAAAGTCTTTTATATCATTATTACTAATACTATTTATATAATTATTAAGATTGATATCATTACCATTATCATTAATATTAAATAAATTATTTAAAGTTTCTGGACCTAATTCATCTTTTAATTCATTTTTTATAAATGGAAATAATAATTCTTCATCGACAAATCCATTATAAAAAAGAGTTCTTTTATTTGGTGTATTTATTTTGTTATTATTATCATTATCTATAGAAGAAAGAGATCCTATATGATTATTTTTCATTTGATTTTCTAAAAATTTAGGTAATATTTCTTTTCTCTTTGTTTTAAAAATAATAAAATTATAGCATATACCAATGAAATTACTAAATAAAACAATTTGTTTAATTTCTTCTTTATCTTTTTCTTTATTTTTTCCACTATATATTTTATTTCCATTAAGATATACTTTTAATTTTGCTTTTTTTCTTTTGTATTTAATTAAAAGCCAATTCGTTTCTGATTCTGATAATGTCCCAATTGTATCTGGAGAAAAATTTGTTTTTAAATTATTATATAAATCAATGTTTATAAAAATGTTTTGAGTTTTATCTTTTTCATCTAGGGTTAATTCTAATATATTAAAATCACTATTTTTATGTATTGCTTTAATATATACTGGAGGAAAAACTTTTAAAAACATTAAAATACTTAAATTTTCATCTGCACTTAATAATTTTTTATCATCTTTTATAGAATTTTTCATTGGTATTGTAATTGAACTATTCGATTCTCCACTAAAAAAAAAATAATTCGATGATAATCTATTCTCATCTATACATCCATAAAATTTATATAATAAAAATAAAATTCTTTTAATATGTTCCGAAGTTAAATGAAATTCATTTTCATTGTGTTCTTCTTCATTTTCTTTTATTTTTAATGTATTGTTTTTTTGATTGATATATTTTAATAAAAAAGATAGTATATAGTGATATGATTCTCTATCAAATGTGACTTGAATTAATAAAATATTGAATAATTCTGATAATTCATTTCTATAGCTATATTCATCATCTAAGTTATTGGAAATATTAGTATATGAAATATATTCATGAATTATTATTTGAAATAGATTTAATTGATCTTTATCTGATGATTTTTTTCTTAAAAATATTTCGGAATTTATATTAATTTTTAAAAAAAGCATTTGTAAATATTTTACTATTTCAATTTTATGAGTTGCTAAATTTGATTTATTATGTAAATATGATAAAATATCTGGTATTGTTTGCTCAAAAGATTTTGATATTACGAAAATATTATTATCAATTAAAGATTCAAAAAAGTTATTATTTGTATTAGTTGAGGTATTTTTTGAATCTTCTATATTTGTTATTACTGACATTTATTATTATTTAATTTACTGAATAATATTATTAATTAAAAATAATAAAAAATTATATTATTATATATAAATAATAATTATTTTCACAAATTAATTAAATTATTAATCTGACATTAAACATTAATTACAAATAAATTTATTCTAAGAAATAAAAAAGTATAATAAAATATTAAAAGTTATTCTTTTAATATATAAGTTCAATTTTTGTCTATTATAGATTGTCATAAATAATCTCATTTTCTTCAGTAATTCCTTTTAAATTTGAGTTTTCTTCTGTATTTAATTTAGCAGTGCTATTTTTATTATATTCAGACTTATTTGGCCTATTCTCCCATAATTCTTCATGCAATTTTTTTTTGGCAGAAGTACCTGGATATAAATGCCTTCCAGTAGTATTCTTACTAGGAGTATAAATAGTATTATTATTAAAATTCAATCCTTTTTTTTTAATAGGAGGTAATTGTTTTTTTCCGAGATTTCTTAATTTTAAAAGTGGTACACCAGATTGAAAATCTTCATATTCAAATCCAGTGTCATATCCCGCTTTGAGGAAATTGCTTGGCCAAAAAGTACCATATGGATTAAGTGGATCATCAACTAAAATTTTATATTGTTTTCCCAATATTTCTCTCATTTTTCTATTTAAATTTGCATTAGTGTTTAATCTTCCTTTTGGTTTAACTTGAGATAATCTTCCCCTTCTTAAAGTTTTATTTGCATTATTATTTTTCTCTTCGTCAACTTCTGATATTGTTAAATTTGTTTTTTTAGTATTTCCCATTTTATTTTCTATTTCTCTTGGTCTCTGATAATCCCCAAAATGTTTGTTTAATGAATCTGATATATATGTATTTAAATTTACAAATTTATTTTTATTCTTTAAAACATAATTTTTTCCATATTTTGCTCTAAATCTTGGGAATTTCATTAATTTATCTTCGAAATCTCCTGGTTCACTTTCAGTTTCATCTTCATCGTATCTTTTTGGCTTAATTATCTTTAATGTAGTTTTACCTAATTTTTTAGCTGGTTCAATTCTTGGTATACGATTTTTTGGTTGTATTCTTTTATGAGAATGTCTTCTCTTTCTATGATATAATCTACTTGAATTATAAGCTAATCTTTGATAATATGCTCCTTGTTGTCTACTTCTTCCTGAATCTCCCCCGTATTTAGGTTGTGTAGTGGACCTTTGATATCCATTATTTAATCTTAATAACTTAGATGCATTTTGGAATCTTTCATTATATCTTTTTCTTTCTTCTCTTAATCTTTGTTTTTCTTTTTCTCTTTCTTCTTTTTCTTTTTGTTTCTGTCTTTCTCTTTCTTCTCTTTCTCTTTGTCTCTGTCTTTCTCTTTCTTCTTTTAATTTATATTTTTCTTCTTTTTCTAATTGTTTTTGTCTTTCTTTTTCTTCTCTTTCTTCTTTTTTCTTTTCTTCTCTTAATTTTCTTTCATCTTTTTCTTTATCTCTTAATCTTTCTCTTTCTTCTCTTTCTCTCTCTTTTTGTCTTTGCTTTTCTTCTTTATTTCTAAATTTCATTTTCTCTTTTTCTTCTTTCTCTTTATCCAATTCTTCTTTCAATCTTAAATGTTCTTCTCTTCTTTCATTATCTTTTTCTTTCTTTTTTTCATATTCTCTCTCTTGTCTTTCTCTCTCTTTTTCTCTGTTCTTTTCTTTCTCTATTTCTTTCTCTTCTTTTTCTCTTAATTTTTCAAATTCTAACCTTTCTCTTTCTCTTTCTTTCTCTTCTCTATTTTTCTCTTTCTCTAATTCTTTTTCTCTTAATTTCAATTTATATTTCTCTTTTTCTTTGTCTCTTTCCTCTAAACGATTTTGTTTTTCTTGCTCTCTCTCATTTTTTTCCTTTTTTTTATCTTCCTTTTCCTTTTCTAATTCTCTCTCTTTATCTTCTCTTGCTTTTTTCTTATTATTCTCTTTTTCTTTCAGTTTTAATTTATATTTTTCTTTCTCTTTTTCCTTTTCGTCTAATCTATTTTGTTTTTCTTTATCTTTTTCATTTTTTTCCCGTTTTTTGTCTTCTTTTTCTTTTTCTTGATCTTCTAATTTCTTTTTTCTTTTTTTTTCGTTCTCTTCTTCTTTTTCTTTTTTCTTTTTTAATAAATCTTCTTTACTTTTATTATTTTTCCTTTCTTTTGCACTTTTTTTGTCTCTTTTACCACTTTTCAGTTTTTCATCTCCATTTTTTTTACTTTTATTATCATCTTTATCATTGACTCTATTATCATCACTTTCATTATCATCATCACCTTCTATACCAGAATCTTTTTCTTCTCCTTCTGAATCCATATTTTCACTATTATTTTTGTTTTTACCAAATAATATTTCTTTTTCTCTATCGTTATACACTAATTTTTCTCTTAGTAGAATCACTTCATCTTCATAAAAAGAAATATTTTTTATTATTTCTTTATTTTTCTGCTTTTTCTTACTTTTATTATTATCATTGCCTTCCTTATGTAATCTCAATTTTAATTTTTTTTCATTATTTTTTGTATTTTTTTCTCCTTTTTTGTCTTTATTACCATCTTTATTTGTATTTTTGCCTTTTTCCTTCTCTTTTTCATGATTCTCGGTATCTGAATCTTTATTCTCTTCTTTTGATTCTTTATCTTTGTCTGTATTTTCTGAATCTGAATCCTTATTATTTTCTTTATTTTCTTTACCTTCTTTAGTTTTTTTATCTTTTTCTTTAGATTTTCCTTTTTCTTTCTTATTTTTATCTTTTTCCTTTTCTTTTTCTTTTTCTTTACTTTTATTTTTTTCTTTATCATCTTTTTCCTTATCCTTTCCTTTACTTTTTTCTTTTTCTTTTTCTTTGTTATCTTTTTCTTTTGATTTTGATTTTAATTTTTCTTTGTCGTTTTTATTTTTTTCATTATCTTTATTTTTTTCTTTTTTATCTTTATCCTTAGTCTTTTGATCTTTATCTTTGGTCTTTTTATCTTTATTATCTTTTTTGTCATTCTGTTTATTATCGTCATCATCATCATTTTTATCATTTTCATCTTCATCTTCTTTGTCATTTTCTTCATCATCTTTTTCTTCATCATCTTTTTCTTCATCATTTTCTTTATCGTCTTTTTCTTTATCATCTTTTTCTCCTTTTTCCTTTTTTTCTCCTTTTTTATTTTTTTCATCTTTATTTTTATTTTTTTCCTTTTTTTCTTTACTTTTAGATTTACCCTTTTTATTATCTTTATCTTTATCTCCATCCTTTTCATCTTCTCCTTCTTTATTTTTCTCTTTGTCTTTGTCTTTTTCTTTTTCTTTATTTTTATCATCTTTTTTATTCTTATTCTTATCTTTCTCTTTTGTTTTTTTACTTTTTTCGTCTTTCTTTTTTGCACTTTTATCTTTATCTTTATCTTTGTCATCTTTTTCTTCTGAATTTTGGCTCTCTTTATCATCTTTATCTTCTTTATCTTCATCGTCACTTTCATTTTCTCCTTTTTCTTCTTCTTTTTCATTTTCACCTTTGCCATCAACTATTACCACATTTTTATTTTTATCTCCTTTATCACCATTTTTTTCCTTTCCTTTTTTATCTCCTTTTTCTTCTTTTTTTTCCTTTTCTTTTTTTCCTTCTTTATCTTCTTTATTTTTTTTATCTTTCTTTTTATCACCTTTACCTTCTTTATCTTTATTTTCTTCTTTTTCTTTTTCTTTACCTTTATCTTTACCTTTATCTTTCTCTTTCTCTCCTTTTCCTTTCTTATCTTTTTTTTCTTCATTTTTTTTCTTATTTTTATCTTTTTTATTGTCTTTTTCTTTTTCATCCTTTTCTTTTTCTCCTTCTTCTTCATTATTTTCACTATTTTTGTCCTCTTTTGAACTATCTTTGTCTTCTTCAGAACCTTTTTTCTCACTATTTTCTTCATCATCACTCTTTTTTTCATCTTCTTCGTTTTCCTTTTCTTTTTCTCCTTCTATAACTTCTCCATTTTTTCCCTTTATTTTATCTTTTTTGTCTTTATCCTTTTCTTTTTTATCTTTATCCTTTTCTTTTTTATCTTTGTCTTTCTCTTTTTTATCTTTGTCTTTCTCTTTTTTATCTTTGTCTTTCTCTTTTTTATCTTTATCTTTTTCTTTTTTATCTTTGTCTTTCTCTTTTTTATCTTTATCTTTTTCTTTTTTATCTTTGTCTTTTTCTTTTTTATCTTTATCTTTTTCTTTTCCATCTTTCTCTTTTTTGTCTTTTTCATCTTTCTCTTCCTCTTCCTCTTCTTCTTCTTTTCCTTCTTTATCTTCCTCTTCTCCCTCTTCTTCATCTTTGTCTTTTCCATCTTTATCTTCTTCTTCTTCTTTGTCTTTGTCCTTTTCTACCACAACTACATCTTTACCTTTTCCATCTTTTTCTTTCCCTTTTTTGTCTTTATCTTTGGTCTTTTTATCTTTATCCTTTTCTTTTTTATCTTTATCCTTTTCTTTTTTATCTTTATCCTTTTCCTTTTTATCTTTTTCTTTTCCATCTTTATCTTTTTCTTTTCCATCTTTATCTTTTTCTTTTCCATCTTTATCTTTTTCCTTTTCTTTTTTATCTTTTTCTTTTTCTTTATCTTTATCCTTTTCTTTTTTATCTTTTTCTTTTCCATCTTTATCTTTTTCCTTTTCTTTTTCATCCTTGTCTTTATCTTTTTCGTTATCTTTTCCTTTTTTGTCTTTATCTTTTTCTTTTTCATTTTTTTCTTTTTCTTTTCCATCTTTTTCTTTTCCATCCTTTTCATTTTCATCTTCTTTTTCTTTTTCTTCTTCATCCTCTTCATCTTTTTCCTTTTCTTCTTTTTCTTCGTTTTTTTCATCTTTCTCCTTGTCTTCCTCTTTTTCTTCCTTTCCTTCTTTCTTTTTTTTCTCCTTTTGTTTTTTCATACTTTCTTTGATTTGTTCCTTTATCTTTTCGTCGTCGTTTTTCAATACTCCATTTTCTTGAATTACTTCACAAAATTCAACGGAAAAATTAGATAAACTATCTTCTCTTTTCATTTCCTTTTTTTTGTTTTTCTCAGTATCTTTCACACCTCTAACATCATTTACTATTTCCTTCCTTTTTCTTATTTTAATGACTTCAGTTCGATGCTTTTTACTCTTTTTTCTATTTTCTTTTTCTTTTTCTTTTTCATTTTTACCGTCATTTTCGGGCTCATTATCTTCTTTTTTTTCTTTTTCAATTGCTTTTGATTCTGTATCATCTTTATTTGTTATTTGAATTCCTTTTTTCTGATTTGTTTTTTCTTCTTTTGTTGATTTATTATTTAGTACATTTTTATTTTCTTTATCTTTGTTGTCTGAGGTTTCTTTAGCAGTTTTTTTCATTTTTATTTGAATTATTTATATATATATTTAGTTGTTATAAAATAATATAAAAATATAGGTTTTTTGTTCATAAATAATATATTTTATTTAAATAAAAAAAATTAATTTTTATATTATAAAAAATATTATATATTATTTTATAAACTATAGTTAAAAAACATTGTAATATTAACCTTTTTTTATAATTAATTTCATCATCATTCTAAGTATATAATTCTCAATTTAAAAAAAATTTATAATTTATGATGTCAAAGCAAACAAAAAAATACAGAAAAGACCAAAGATTTTTCGTAGAAAAAGAAAAAATAGGAAAATACTTAACATGCCCCATATGTCAAGAAATCTTCGATGAACCAACCAGAATTTCTTGCGGACATACATTTTGTAATAATTGTATAAATCAATGGGAAAAAAAATCAAAAAATGATAAATGCCCATTATGTCGAGAGCATTATATTAAAAGATATAGTGGAAAAGATTTAATTGCTCTATCTATGATCAATGATGCAATTGTGACATGTATATATAAAGGTTGTCCATGGAAAGAAAAATTATCTGATTTACATCATCATATTCAAACTTGCCTCTTTGAGCCAGGAAAACTCCCCAAATTCATGAAAGAAGCAAGCTTTTTCCATGAAGAAAAAAGTCAAAAAAAAACAAAAAAAGAAATGAAATTAAATGAAGATGAAGAAGAAGAAGATGTTGGGGAGAATATATGCTCTTTTAATTATACATCAACTATTAAAGAAAGATTATTTTCTAGAAATCCAAATTTAGTTGAGAAATTATTCGGCGAGGAAAAAAAGGAAAAAAAAGAAGATGAGAAAAAAAACCAAATTAAAGAAAAAATATCCGATAATGATGAAGTAAATGAATTATATAATTGTCTATCTTTTAACAATAAGCTCGATAATAATAATTTTAAAATAAATGTGATTGATGGCAATGAAAAAGATAATAATGGAGCAAAAAATAATGAAAATAGTAATGAAAATGGACAAAATTTGCAAGGATCTTCTATAATGAATATATTTATTAGCCCAAATATAACTATTACATCTCCTAATTCTTTCTTGTGTAAAAAAACTGATAGAGATGAAAAAAATAATAGTTAATTATATTAGATGAAAACATTCATTTTTATTTTTATTCTTATTATTTTAAAAAAATCAATTTATTTGACTATTA
>JAJJKP010003825.1:0-14917 GCA_023805685.1 Ostracodinium gracile
AATCCCCAAACCCCAATCCCCCAAACCCAAAACCCCAACCCCAAAACCCCAAAATAAAATAAAAACAAATAAAAAAAAAAATTTTAAAATAATTAATATAAAAAAAAAATAAAAAATTAAAAAATAAAAATAAAAATAAATATAATTATTATTCAGTTTTAAAAAAATATATTAAATTTAAATTTATTAAATTAAATATAAATATCTTCTTGAATACAAATATTTAATTAAAAATGAAACCTAAGCGGAATGAGTCAAAACGGAAAGACAAAAATAAAAGTATAAACATAATCCAATTTTTAAACATTGCAGACAATTCATTACATCCAAAATGTGCCGTAAGCGTTGATGAACCAATTTTCCAGCCTGAACCCCGTCAAATTCTCTTCGAAGATTACGAACCTCTTCAAATTTTGACAAAAGTTCTAAAACTAAGAAACCGAGATAAAGTCCCGAGAAGAGTCAGTATAATCCATCCAGAAAATCGTTTATTTCAAGTTTTACCCTATATTACTTCGAAATCTTCGAAATCAAATCATGATGAGGGTGAATCAGCAAACACCAAAGTCGCCCCAGGAATGGAGGTTTCTTATTTAATTAAATTTACTCCAGAAGCCAAAAACGATATATCCTATGATCTTGTAGTTATAACTGAAAGAGAAAAATTTATTGTTCCTATTAGAGGTATTGGATGTAAAGTTAATATAGAATACACTGACTATATAGATTTTGGAGAAGTACCTGTAAAATATAAAATAGAAAAACCTTTTATTATAAGAAATGTTGGAGAAAAAATCACAAAATGGATGCTAAAATGCTTGTCAAACAGTGTCACAATATCTAAAAAAGAAGGAATTTTAGATATCGGAAAAAATGAACAAATTATTTGTACTTTTTGTCCTGAAAAAGAAAAAAATTATAAAGAAAAAATGATTTTAACTTATGACGAGGCTGATCATATTATAAATATTTTCGGAAAAAGTAAAAACGACGCAGTTGATATATCTCCTAAGATATTAGAAATGGAACCAGCATACATTACTTTACATACAGAAAAAACAGTCACAATTACAAACGATACTGGTGTTCCAATTGAATTTGTATGGAAACAATTTGAGTCAAAAGAAAAAGAAGAAGAAGCAAAACAAAAAGTTTTCCAGAATTTATCAAAACAGGAACAAGAAGAAAAAATATTAAACGAATTACAACATACGTATGAAGAAAATCCATACGAAGATGATACTTCAATTGACTTAGAAGATTCCTACGATGAAGATGAAATTATCAGAATGAATGAAAGAAATCATTTAAAAAACCAAAATATTATTGCTAGAAGATTTGAAAAAATTAAAAAAAGTTTAAACGAAGACCAAATGTGTTTTGAACATCCTAATTTTATTATTGAGACATTAACAGGAAAAGTTTGGCCTAATACAAAGTCAACAATTACGGTAACTTTTAGACCTGATGAGGCCAGAGATTATAAAGAAATATTTGCTTACTTAGATGTAACTGGAAGTGAAAAAAGAATAAAGCTAGAATTAAGAGGAAGAGGAATAGGACCTAAAGCGAGAGTTAATAATCCTGAATTCAATTTATATGATGTTCCTATCACACATGAAATTTCTTTGGAACCTAAACTAATTATTTATAATATAGGAGTTATACCGTGTGAATTCACAATAGAAATGCCTGGAACGCCATGTGGTAAACAATTTATATTTGAAAAAGTTTCCGGTGTTATCCCACCCAGAGATGAAAAATCCACTGGAGAACAAATTATTCCAATAAAATTCAAAGCTGAAAGATTAGGAGAATTTTCTGAAAAATTTAACATAAAAATAGGAAAAAGTAAAGATAGTATTCCAATAGTATTTAAAGGACATGTAATTGCTCCATATTGTAGATTTAATGTAGAAAGAATAGATTTTGAAAAAGTATCAATGGGATTTGATAAAAAGCAATCAGTAACATTATTTAATGAAAGTGATGTCGATATTGAATATAGATTAAGAATTGCAACTGATAGTCAAGATAATGACAAAGCAATGGAAACTGTTTTCGAAATTAATCCAAAAGAAGGAAGAGTAGAAAGAAAAAAAAAACAAGACATAGATATTACTTTTAGACCAGATAAAGAAAGACCCTATGATATTGTAGTTTTACTTGATATGCTTGGAATAGGTTTTGATATGCTAACATTACCAGTTAGTGGTATTTGTGAAGTTCCAGAAGTTGAGATCACTCCTATGGAATTATTAGATTTTGGAAATGTTTACTTAAAACAAGAAGTAACTTTACCTATAAAATTACATAATACTTCTAGTTTATTAAGTACACAATTTAAAATTAATAAACAAGATGATCAATCAAAAGGATATGGTGAACTTACTTGTGATCAACAGAGTGGGCAAATTGCTCCTGAACAAACAGTCATTTTAAATGTTAAATTAGTCCCTAAAAAATTAAACCAATTAAGATTAAAATTAGAAATAGATTGTAAAACTAAAGGATATAATCCAAGAGAAAAAGATAATAATTACATAACATCAATAACAGTAATAGCCATGAGTAAAGGACCTGATGTTATTTTCTTAAAAGAAGGAATGACTATTCCAAGTTATAAAGATACTAAAGCAATAAAAGAAATACAAAGTCAAGAAAATTATGTAGATTTTGGAACTGTACCTACTTTAAAAGAAAAACCAATGACAATTTCACTTAAAAATATATCACCAATAGAAGCCACTTATACTGCATTTATGAAAACACCAGGAAGTATTTTTTATGTAAAAGAACCTAAAGGAAAAATAAAATCCGATGAAAAAAAAGAAGTAATTATTTATTGTAAACCAGATGAACAACAAAAGTTTATAGAAACTTTATATTTTAAAATAGAAGATAGTGATGGATTTGAAGTGACATTAAGAGCCTCAGGAGAAGGTACAACAATAGTCCCTACACAAGATATGAAAGTAATCGATTTTGGAATAATATTTACTTTACAAGATGCCAAAAAAACCATAACTTTTGAAAATAGAGGAAGAAGTGACCAAATTATATCATTTGTTTCAAAAAAGCCAAAAAAGAAGCCACAAGATGAAAAAAAGGAACAACAACAAAAAAAGAAAAATGATACTGAGGACGAATTAGAAGTTTTTAAATTTTTGAAAGGATGTCCTAAAAGATCTTTACCTTCCAGAAAAAAAGGAGAAATGGTTTTATTTGCAAATTCTCCAAAACCGGGTGAAATAAAAGCCATATACGGGGTACATTGTTATAAAGCAACCGATAACAATGGTCCGGAAATTTGGGAAGTTGAATTTAGAGCCGTATTCATAGATCCACATTTAGAATTTAATCCGCCAAAATTATTTTATTCATATAAAAATGATGAAGACGGTGATAAGGATACCATATATAAACCTTTAACTATCAAAAATGCATCTTTATTAGAAGCGGATTTTACCATAAAAACAGAAGAACCTTTTTCTATTAAAGAAAATACTTTTAAAATTGCTAAAAATGAGTCAGTACAAATTAAAGTATATTTTGATCCAAGTTCTAATAAGAAGAAAAAAAGAATAGAAACATTTGAAGGAAAATTAATTTTTAAACATAATAATCATGAAAAAGTTGAAGAATTAAAAATGACGGTACAAATAAATTTCCCTAATATTAAAAATTTACCTAATGAATTATATTTTGGATGTCTTTTAAATGATACTTTTACAAAAAAAACAATAAAATTAGAAAGAGATACTTCCAGTGATCTTGATGTTATATATGAATGGGAATTAATTGAATTAGAAAATTCTTATGAAAGCTTAAAAAGAGGAAAAACTGTAACAAGAAAAATTCCATTAAATGAAGTATTTAGTATAGTACCAATGAATGGAAGATTAAAAAAAGGAGAATTAGAAAGTGAAGAAGTCACAATAACATTTACTCCCGGACCAAATCAAAGATATACCGCAATTGCTAGATGTTTAGTAGAAGGAGGACCTGAATATGATTTAAAATTAATAGGAGAAGCAAGTGAAATAAAATATAAAATACAAGTAAACGAAGATATATACGATTCAAATAAAAAAGAATTTTCCATAAAATATGGTGAAGTACCTTTTAATACATCTTCAAAAGTTGAAATGTTTATTAAAAATGAAGGAGAAGTTCCATTTGATTACAGAATAACATATAAAACAGATAAATTAAGATATCTATCATTAACTAACGCTATAGATTCCGTAAATAAAGGTGAAAGTAAAAAAATTCTGATAGAAGTTATACCGGGGGTACCCGATAAACTAGACGATGAAATTATTGTAGAAATTGCTCATTTTGAACCACATCGTATTAAAATAAAAGCTGTTGGGTATTATTCAGGAATTGTCTTATCTACACCTTTAATAAGAGATGAAGAAAATTATCAAAAATTATTCGAAGAAACAAAAACAGAATATGCTAATAGAAGAAAAGCTTTAGATGATTATTTCCCAAAATCAAGACAAAATATAAAACGAAGTGTTATGACGGTAACTAATCCAAATGAATTAAATAATAGTGATGTAACAAATAATACTTTATATGAATTCGATGTCAATAGAAATTTATTATGTGAAAAAATTATTGATAAAATGTCAAAAGGGGAAATTGCCGCAAATTTAAACACCCAACAAACTTCAATATACGTACCTGGTAAACAACAAACTAAAAATTTAAATGTTGGAAGTGCGGCATATAGAGAAAGTCAATTAGCTGGATATATGAAAGATTTAGTAATAGCTGAATATCATGTTTCCTTTGGTAATATCGTAGCAACTCATAAAGGAGCTGTTTCATTTAAAGTCATTAATGTAAATAAAGGACAAATTAGTTTATATATTGATAAAAAAGAATTATCTTCTAAAGGTTATTCTGTAGTTAATGGTACAAACAATGATAAATGTTATATTGAAGAAGGAAAAAGTTTAACTATTACTGTGTATCATATGACAAATAATATAAATGCAAATATTGATGTAAATCATACTATGAAAATACAGTTAGACAGTGGAGAAGTTTATTTAATCCATTTACATTCATTTATTGCAATACCTAATCTTTCTTTAAATACTCAATTATTAGATATGGGGAGAGTATATTTAGGAAGAAAAAAAATTATGAAATTTAGAATTGAAAATATTAGTAGAGTAGATTGTTATTGGTCTGTTTCATGTAAAGATATGCAAGGTAAAAAAGACAAAGAAGAAAAAAGAGAAGAAAAAGCTGCTTTTGATATATTCCCTAAAGATGGAAAATTAGCACCAGGGAAAAAATTAACTTTAACTACAACTTTTGTGCCACTAAGGAAAAAAAAATATCAAGCAAGATTTGTTTTTGCAATAACAGATAATACTAAAAATATTGAAGCTATTGTCAAAGGAAATAGTGAAGTTTTAGATTTAATAATTACTCCGAATGAATTTAAAATTGGTCCAATTTTACCTTATTTTAAATATGGATTTGCTCAAATAGAAATAAAAAATCCAAATGATTCAAAGATAGAAGTATATTCAACTGATTTTGATAAAAAATTTAAAGAAGAAGAAAATATTTTAAGATATTACAGAAATTTCATAAAGAATCCTGATGATAAATTAGATATAAAAATACGAGAAGCAGGAGAACCAATATGGGGTAAATTCCAAGGATTTAATACAAAATTAAATGAAAAAATAGAAAAATTCAAAGAATATACCGATGAATATTTGAAAAGCGTAAATGAACAATTTGAAAATTTATTTACTCCAAGTCATCAAGAAAAAATAGCTTTATTAGTAGAGGCAATGGAAGATGAAATAAATGTCAAAATTCCTCCAGCAATTGATAAAAAAGATAGATTAAACATTATATTAATTGGTCCAGAAAAAAGTGGAAAAACTTCAATAATAAGACAGCAAATGCCAAAGCAATATAGAGGCGTAGTTTCTTTAAAAAATTTATTACAATGGAATTTAGATAATGGACATCCTGATTTTACGGAAAGAATCGAAAAATACAAAGAAGAAAAAAAGAAAGAATTTGATGAATTAAAAGTCGCACATGATAAATTAGCAAAACAGGCAAAAACTAATAAAAAATTAGTCGTACCGGATCCTCCAAGTGAAAATATGTATAATTTTATTTCAAAAGAATTATTTTTTGAACTTTTACAAAATAGATTAAATGAACAAGATTGTGGTATTGGAGTAGTTTTTGATGATTTAAACACAGATTTATTAGATAGTCCTGAAACAATCATAGAATATTTAGAAGATTTCTTCGTTGATGAAAATTTATATTTGGCATATTTCGATTTTCCAAAAGATAAAGAAGGATTAGACGTATGCCATTATATCGATTGGGTTAATTATATAGAAGAACTATCTCCTGAATATATTAGAGCTCAAAAAAAACTAGCTAGAAAAAAAACTTCAAAACAACCCGTGGTAGCGGCAAAGAAACCAGTGGAGTCTCCAAAAAAAGAGGATGAAAATGCAAATACTCAAAACTTACAAGAAACTAAAAAAACTGATAAAAAAGTAGATAAAAGAGGTGATAAAAAAGCAAAAGATCAAAAAGCTGTAAAAGAAGTGCAAAAACCAGCAATTAATCCTGAAGTAGTTAAAAAATTTAATGAAATGTTTGAAACATTTTCTAAAGAAAACGCTCCTTTAAACAGTGTAGCAAATTCTTCTCCAAAAGAATTAACTCCAGAAGAAAAAGCCGAATATGAATCTTTTGTTCAAAGAATGAAAAATAAATTTAATGAATTATATGATAGAAGAATTAATCCTCCGAAAGAAGAGCCACAAGAAGAAGAGGAAAAAGAAGATGATAAAGATAAAAAGAAAGAAGATAAAGATAAAAAGAAAGATGATAAAAAAAAAGAGGAAAAAAAAGATGAGAAAAAAAAAGATGATAAAAAAAAGGAAGAAAAAAAAGATGAAAAAAAGGATGCCAAAAAAGAAGATGGTAATCCAGAATCTCCACCTGAGGAAGAAGGTGCTCAAGAGCCACAACCAGTAGTTGAATTACCTAAATTCGAAATGGAAAGAAAAGTAGTACCAATTATGTTCGAAAATTGTATACCCCAATTATTACAAAGCTACTTAAAAGTGATACCAGATCCAAAATTACATGATCCAGAAGAATTACCAATTCCTCCAGATGAAGAATATCAAACTATAAAAAGACCAAATATAAGACCTAAACATGAAATGTTAGAAAATTTCACATTGAAAAGTGTTAATGAAAAATATAAAGATTTACCTTTTGAAGAATTATTGGAAAAAATAAAAGAAAATGATAAAAAAAAAGAAGAATATATGAAAAAAAAAGAAGCGGAAAATGTCGACCCGAAGGGAAAGAAAAAACCCGCTGCAAAGAAAGATCCCAAAGCGCCTGCAGGTGAAGAAGATTTTGTTCCTGAAGAAATTTTAGAAGATAATGCTCGATGGGTAATAGAACCAAATGCAACTGAAAAAGCTATAGTATGTTTCTTCTGCAAAGATGTAAGTCAAAAAGCCCAAGACTTTTTATTTGAAGTAATGACATATCCCCCAGTAGAATATAAAATAAAAGTTACTGGACAAAGTGAATATCCATCTATGACTACAATAACTTCAAGACCAAAACAAGGTACAATAAACCTTAAGGGACTTAATAAAAAATATGAAGAAGATTTTGGCTATATTTTAATCACGAATGATCCAAATAGAGAATTAGAAAAATATAAAACGACAAACAGAAAAACTTTACGTTTTACTAATAATGGAAAATATGATTTAAAAGTAGATTTTACCTTTTTATCGAGTATGAATTTTGATGGTCTAGGTTTTAAATTACCATACATACCAGGACAGTCTACTGATCCTAATTTTGAAGCAAATCAAGACCCGAAGGCAAAAGGTGGAAAACCTCCAAAAAAAGGTGAACCTACAGGAGATCAAAAAACTCCATTTTTATTACCTAAATCTTCAATAGAAATAAAAATTGGACAAACTGCAGAATTAGACGTGTATGCTTTTCCAACAAAACAAACCGAATATAAAGATGAACTAATATGTTTAATTGAAGATAATCCAATTCCTACAAGAGTTTTATTAACATGTAAAGGAGCCGAACCAAAAGTTGATTTAGAATCAGATAATATCGAATTTGAAAAATTAGTCATAAATCAATCAAGAACAAAATACTTAAAAATGAAAAATGTAAGTGAAGTCAATTGTAAATGGGCATTAACCGGCCTTGAAACTTTACCCCCGGTATTTAAAATAGAACCAGTTAATGGAATTATAGAAAAAGGAAAAGAAATATCAATTGCTGTTACTTTTTGTAGTGAAAAGCAAGATAAATTCCAATTTCAGTTTAATTTAGATATTGAAGATAATTTGGGATATGGAGTAAAATTAGATCCAAAACCAATTAAATTAAATGCAGAAGCATTCGAAGTCTCAGTTGAATTAGTAATTGATAATGAAGGAAAAATAATAGATTTCGGTAATGTAAAAGTAAAAGAACCAAAATCATTCCCTTTTATGTTAAAAAATTTAGGTATATATAAAATAACGTATAAATTTGAAATAATGAAAAAATTATGGCAAGAATTATTTAGATTTGAACCGACAGAAGGAGTAATAGAACCCGGGAAAGAAGCAAATATTTATGCTATTTTTAATAGATATAATAAAGATATAAATATATCGCCTCAAAGAAATTCGAGTGAAATAAAATTATCAATATTTGAAGGTGAAAAAGGTAGTAAAAATAAAGATTTAAATATATTTGTTAACGTAGCCTCATATTTCAGTAAATATTCAATAAATCCTCCAAAAAGTATCAATTTTGGAAGTCTTCAATATAATGAAAGTGCAACAAGATCAATAGAAATAAGAAATGAAGGTCAATTTGATTTTAATTATGAAATATTTGAATATTTGCAAGATATAAATAAAATGAAAGCAATAAAAGAAGAAAAAGATAAAAAAGAAATAGAAGAACAAAAAAGAAAAGAACAAGAATTAAAAGAATTATCTGAAGGAGGAGGAGGAAAAGGAAAAAAACAAGATAAAAAGCCTAAAGTTGATGATAAAGATAAGAAAAAACCAGGAAAAGGTGGTGGAAATGATGACGTGTTAACAATAGGAAAATATCAAATTAAAAATTTCAAAGGTGTAATTGCACCGGGAAGTAGTGCAAAAATAGATGTAGTATTTAATGCTGAAGGACAACAATTTTGCAGCGCAAATTTAGCTATTGATATTCAAGGAAGACAACCTGAAGATAATCCGTTAGGTATTCCATTTGATTTAGTAGCCGAAAGTTGTATTCCAGGAATTGAAACGCAAGACTTTGATAGTATATTTGAAGAACAAACTGTTTTACCAAGTATAAGTCCTGATATTAATAGACAAAATGTAATAACTAGTGGAATATATGGAGTTGTTGAAAAAGTGTTTTGGTTTGGAACAATTATTGCAAGCAAAAATCCAAATGGTGTTAGTGAAAGATTTAAATTAATAAATAATAATAAAATACCTTGTACAGTTACTATAAATGTGAAACCAAGAACAAATAGTAAGTCAGAAGGATTCGCTTTTAGTACTTCTTCTAATGCCCCAATTAAAATATATCCTGGAGAAAGTCAATATGTTACAGTTACTTTTACGCCAACTAATGTAATGCCATATAGTGGATTATTTGAAGCAGTGGTAGATGGAGGTAGTGATCAAAAAACCGGAGCTTTACGTTTCGAATTAAGAGGTGAAGGAACTTTACCAACTTTATTATTAGAATCTCCTAATGATTATGATAATGATGGAAATCCAATTCTAAAATTTAAAAGAACTAGACTTAATAAAAGTGCTATGGGTCAAATTGTATTGAAGAATGAAGGAGTCGTACCTGCTACTGTCAAATTTGAACCTTTAGTTCATGACTGTTTTAGTTTTGAATCATCCACAACTGCAACAATTCAACCTAAAAAATATCAAGCTTTTGATGTTAAATTTAATCCACATCATGAAAAAACTGAAAAAGCTGTAATTCAATATCAAACTATGTTTAATCCTTATGAAAAACCGAAATTAAATGTTATAGGTGAAGGTTATTTCGAACCGGTTAGTGTCGAAGGATTAATTAATGAAGTAGAATTAAAATTCGGTGATGTTTGTGTAAATGTTGAAAAAGTTATAAATATTACTTTAATTAATAATAGTGAAAATCATTTCAGATTCAATTTTGTAAATAATTTAGAACCTATTTTAGTATTTTATCCAACATTTGGATTTTTATTGGCTCATACACAAAAAGAAATACAAATTAAATTTTGTAGTAAAGAAACAGTTAAATTTATCTTAAAAGATTTATTCATAGAATTAAAACAATTTTCTTTTAAAGAAGGAGTAAGTGAAACAGATTGGGATGAAAGTATGAAGACGCTTAAAAAAGTAACAGCAAGTCAACAAGCAGCAATATTAGAGAAAAGAAAAGAAGATTTAGCAAAAAGAAAAGATGAACACGAAGCTTTAATTAATCAATTAACAAATGTAAAAGGAGGAAAACCACCAGCAAAACCAAAAGATGTAAAGAAAGATGCTAAAGGAGGAAAACCTGGAGATAAAAACGTAGTTCCAGAAGAAAGTAAGGAAGAAGCTGATATAGATATGGAAGAAACAAATCCAGAACCAGAAATAAATATTGTAGATAAAAGTGAAAAATATTTACCTGTAAAAGTAACCGCTATCAGTGATTACGCTAAATATGAATGCAAAATAAAAGAAATTCGATTTAAGCCCACTGTGATGTTCGGTACAAGAAAATTTGATTTCCAATTAAGAAACTCTTCAATGACTGCTCTTAATTATAAATTTTCTTTTACAAATCCAAATCCTGTTTTGCCTGGATATAACACAAATAATTTACTTACATCATATGATAAAAGTTTAACTCCACAAGATAATGCGGGAGGCGCATTTAGTATTAGTCCACAACAAGGTACAATTCCTGCACAAAGTGATGAAATAATAACATTAAGATTTAGTCCATTAGAAATAGATGAATTTAATTTCAAAAGAATATTAAATTGTAATATAAAAGATTTAGATCCATCTTTAAAACCATTACAAATAGAATTAAGTGGAGACGCAGAAAGACCCCTATGTCATTTTGAAATCCAAAGTGGCATAAAACGTGAAAATGGTGCTACTATTTTAGAATTTGAAAGTGTTGGTATGATGATTAAAAATACAGTAAGATTCTTTGCTTTAAATCCAACAAATCAAGGATATGAATTTGAATGGGAGCAACCAGATGAAGACTTAATTCCAAATATTAATAAAGTATTTAAATGTTTGACACCGAAAGGAATTATATATTCAGGTAAAAAATTCGAAATGGTATTTGAATATATTCCAAATAGTTTAGGAAATCATGAAGCTTTTTGGAATTTCAAAATAATAAATGAAAATCAAATACATAAATTTATATGTCATGGAATAACTAGAGAACCTATGATTTTATTTAATGTGGGTAAAGTGAATTTCGGTCCTTTATTATTAGGAGGAAGACAAAAAGAAACAATTCAAATCATAAACGAAGAACATTTACCTTATAAATTCTCATTTGATAAAGAAAGTATTAAAGGTAATGTATCTTATGGTGATAGTCTTTTTGTGACACCTATAACGGGCACTTTACAACCTAAAAGTAGTACAAAAGTAGAAATTACATTTATGCCTAGAGTAGAAAAAGAATTTAACTATAATTTATCTTTAAGAATAAAACAAAGATTAAAACCTTTGACATTAAATGTAAAAGGTGTAGGATATACTATTGTTCATGGTGTATATTTAGATAATAAACCTGAAATGAAATTATTAAAAAATAAAGAATATCAAATTGATTTTGGAGAATTCTTTATTAATGATAAAAGAGAAAGATCAATTAGAATCGAAAATAATGGAGGATTTAATTTCCATTTTGCCTTTAAGAAAAATGGTGCAGATTATCTTAAAATTTCTCCTGATAATGGAACGGTAACCAAAGGCAATAAAACAATTGTTACATTAACTTTACTTCCTTTGAATAAAATTAATTTATCAAATCATAAAATATCTTTAAATATTATTTCGGGACCTACTTATACATTCCTATTGAATGCCAAGGCAAGATCACCTCAAATTATTTTCAGTTCTATTAAATGCAATTTTGGTCCTTGCTACGTCATGAGACAACCCGTGCCAAATACACAAATAATAACCGTTAAAAATATGGATAAAGAAGCTTTAACAATAGAAAGTGATTATAAGAATAAACAATATTTAGAAGTATTTTTATCTACAGGACAAGTTATATTACCTTATCAAACTCAAAGTGATATTCTTGAAATTCCAATTCAATTTATTCCAAGAGATTATGTTAAATATAAAGATATAATTAAATTTAAATTTAATAATATATATGACGTAGATGTAGAAGTAACGGGTGAGGGTATTCCATTAAAAGTCGAATTAGAAGATCCTTCATTACAAACACTTAATTTCAATATAATAAAATTAGGACAAACTAAAAAATTATCATTTAATATTATTAATAGAGGTAAAATGATGGCAACAGTAGAATTATATCCGGAATCACCAGGTACATTTATTAAAAGGTGTCTATCAATTAAAACAGATTTTGTTAATGATCATCCAGAAGAAGCAACTAAACCATTAATTCATGTTTTACAACCAAAAGAAATATTTAAAACAGAAGTAACATTTAATCCAAATATAAGAATTCCACAATTTACCGAAGATTTAATGATGAAAGTAAATAATAGTGAGAAAAAAAGATTACTCAGTGTTACAGGAGCATCATACGGAGTTGATGTAAAGATGATTGGAGAAGCTCCTTCATTCGGTAACGTTACTGTAAATTCAAATGCTGTCAAGACAATAACTTTGAAAAATTTCGGAGATATACCTGCCGTATTTAATTGGGCGTTGGTCGATGGTAAAAAAAGAAATTATACCAAATTTTTCACAATTACTCCACAAAAAGCAAGTATTCCACCTCATGAAGAAGTCGTTTGTGAAATTATTTTCCATCCAAAAGAAGTAAATAATTTAATCCAATTTGAACATATTAAATGTCATATTGAAGAATTTGACACTCCGGTTGATATAAGTTTATATGGAAAATCTATAGCATGTCCAGCTGATAGTATATTTGAAAAGAAAATTGAAACACAAGTTAGAGTCCCCGTTACTTATGAAATTAAAATTAAAAATCCTACAGATAAAAAATGGAGGATCACCCCGTCTATATCTTCTAGTGTACAAAGTTATGTATCATACTTTAAAGGAAGTGATCAAGTATTTGAAATAGGACCTGGAGTCGAGGGAACATATACAATAACATATAAACCATTAACAATGAGTAAAATTCATCCTGACGATCCAAATGAAAAAAGTAAAGAACATGATGCCACCGTATTTTTCCCTATCCCAGACGGTAGTGCTAAAATATATAAAGTATTAGGTACAGCTTTACCACCTTCTGCTCAACAAACAATTGATGCTACTGCGACTGTAAGAGAATGGACAACCATTAAATTAACTATAACGAATTGGTTATATCAAACTCAGAGATTCCATGTAAGTTGGGGTAAGACTGAACAAGGTATTTTTATAAAAGGTGCTAATACTATAGATGTTTCATCAAATTCTTCTAAAGAGTATAAATTATCGTTTAAATCCCTAAAAGAAACTCCTTATAATTTCAAAATAACATTTGAAAATGTAGATAATAAAGAATATATTTTCTATTTAATAAATGTTACTATGACACCAGCAAAATCATTTAAAGAAATTGAATTAGTTGGTCAAGTTAGAGATATTGTAACTGGATCATTTACCATCAATAATCCATTAAATACAGATGTAACAATTCCTCAAGAACAAATAATAATAGAAAACGAATATTTAACAATATCTCCTGATGTTATATCAATTCCAGCCGAAAGTGAGGTTACAATAGACGTATCTTTTAGACCCTTAATTGTTGGAAAAATAAGTACTAATGTAACAATAAAATCTAGTGATTTAGGAGAATTAAAGTATCCAATAAGTATAGAAGGTACCCCTGCTCCTCCACAAACATTACAACCGATACAAGCTAGTCTTGGTAGTGATAAAATTATTCAAGTTACTTTTACTCACTTTATAAAAAAACCCGCTACCTATACTATTAAAGTAGAGCAATATTCTGAAGGAGTGCCATTTAGTGATTTTGTACCCGAAGTAAGCAATATAACAGTCGATTTAAGTAAAGGAGGTCAAGCCGAAAATTCATTTAATTTAAGATATGAACCAAGTAATGTTGTTGAAAGTAAAGGATTACTTAAAGCTACTTCACCTGATGGTGGTGAATATCAATGGATTATTACCGGTAAGCCGTCATTCCCACAAGCCCAAGGACCGTTTAAAGTGCCACCGGGAAAAAGCTATAATTTGGAATTTAAGAATCCATTAAATGAAGCTGTTGAAGTAAATGTTAGATTTGATAATCCTAATTTCTCTGCCGGTAAAGTCAATAATAAGATTGAAGCAAAGAAAGTTATGAATGTGCCTATTGCTTATAAACAGATTAGTAATGAATTTGGTAATACTGGAAGATGTATTATTACTATTAATAAACTTCCACCATGGGTTTATTATTTAAGTGCTGAATAAAATTGGATTATGTTAGAATTAAAAAAATTAAATGTTTATAATAACATTTATTTATTATTTTAATAATTAAAAAAAAATTTGAACTTATGTGATAATTTAAAAAAAATAAAATAATTTATTATTTTTTAAAAATAAAAATATATATTATTAATAATATAATTATATAATACATGGGG
>JAJJKP010003826.1:0-14903 GCA_023805685.1 Ostracodinium gracile
CCAATCCCCAATCCCCAATCCCCATGTAATAAAGTTATTAATTATTTATTATTAATTTTTAATATTAATTCAATATATCATTTAAAATATTTAATTTATTATAATAATAATAATAATAATTCTTTTAATTGCATTTAAATATATTATTTTTTATTTATTTGATTTTCAAACAATAAAGATTTTCTATCCTCTTCTCCAATTATATTATAAAATTCATAAGCCTGTCCAACTCTTAATTTAAAATCTTTAAGTTGCCATACTATAGCTTCCTCTAAACCTTCTATTTTTGAGATTCTTTCTTCCCATAATTCTTCTCTAGTTAGTTCAAATGCTAATTCTCTATCTTCTTTGATATCAGTAACTTCCAACTTTCCTGCTAAATATCTTGAAATAAATCTTCTTGTTGCGGCACCTAAATCTTTTATTGTATAATTTCCTTGTTGAGCATTTTCTTTTTTTAATAATTTTTCTTGTATTTGTTTTTTCAATTCTTCAGATATTTTTTCTCTGTATTCTAATTGAAGAGTTTCTGCTAAATCTTCAAAACATAAATGTTCAAAGAAAAAGAACAAATTCATCAATTTATCAACTGATATATCGCTACCCTCATTAAAGAAGAATTCTCTGCAATCATTAGATAGTTTGAAATATCCAGGAGCAGCTTTTAAAATATCTATAATTTTATCATCATTTTTCATTATTCTCTTTTCGGTTAGATAAAAAATAAGTAATTGCATTGAACCAAAAAAGTCTTTAAAATCATATTTAACATTATTTTTTGCCATTTTGTCTTTGTTCATTTTATCTATGTATTGAATTACCATTTTTCTTTCATTTTCATTAAGGTCTTTTTGTGGATATTTTGAATAGAAATTAGTCAATAATTGAGTATTTCCGCCTCTAAAACCTTCTCCCCAAAAAGTAACGAAATTTAAATTATCTTCTCCTTCAAATAAGCAAACTCCAGGAAGAATAATTTTACCTAGTTCTTCTTCTATTGATGGATAATCATATGTAAATGTATTATAATCAGAATAATTTATTTTTCCATTATCATTAAATATTTTTCTTTCAGAATAAGAATACATTACATCGTTGAAATTTAAATAACTAGATTTTTCAAATCTTTCTTTAAGTAATATTATTTGATCATGTTTGGCTTCTTGCACAGGTATCTTTCTATTCATAACATCAACATAATTATGCAATATTCCATCAAATGTAGTATTTGCATCTACAATTGGCTGTAAAAATGTATTTTGCCATTCAATGAAATTTTGACAAGCAGAAGCCAAATACATACCATTTAACAATTCCCCACCATCATTCAAGAAACAAATTAATTTTTCTTTCTCACTTAAATCTTTTATTGGCATTTCAGGACGACATTTATATTTTTTGGCTTCAGATTTAATTTCATTCCATGCTTTTATGAAATTATCAAATTTTTTACTAAATTCTTTTGTTCTATTTTTATATACGTCTTCAGAAACTAAATCTCTTTTTTTTGCATCTTCTCTCGATATTCTAAATGAATATAAATCTACCATATAATTAGTAAATTCATTAAATGATAAAAGATTTGATAATTTTAGAACTCCAGGATTTCCTGCAATTAATTGATTAATTAAAGGATATTTGTCTCTATTTTCCATATGTTTTATCATATCTTCTTCTGTTTTATATTTTGTTAAAATAAAGTATTTAAACAAAGGATAATCTTTTTCAGGATATATTTCTTCACTAGGTAGGATTAATTCACTAATTAATGATCTTAAACTAAAAACATCAACTTCTGATTGTTTTTTATTCTCTTCAGTATACTTTTTACTATAATTTGGAAAATCTTTTATACATTCATTAATTAATTTTTCAACTTCTCTTTCAAAATTATCTCTTTCTATTTTCATTGTGAGGCATTTACATTCCTTTATTAATTTAGATAATTTTGAAAAAATCATGTTCATAAATATATGAATATTATTTATATTTTTTTTTTGTAATGATTCTTTTAATAAATTCCAATCAAATTCAATTATTTTTAAAATATTCATATCTTGAATAAGATATTTTTTCATATTATCTAAAGTAATATTGCCTAAACAATAATTAAAGAATAAATGACTATAAGAAATAAAATTTAATAATCTATATCCAATAATAGATAAATGTCTAATTTTTTTATCTTGTTTTAGGAAATAATCTCTTGAAATAGAATTAAATCCAAAAGAACATAGATTTTTTTTTATAGCTTCAATATCTTCATTTACATATTTTTCTAAAATCTTATTAGGAATATTTTCATCAACATCTTCCCATCTTTTCATTTGTCCTACTTTTTGATTCATATCTCTAAATATCCTATAATGACCTGGACGAATAACCATTCCATGGTTTCTTGCTCTCCCTTTATTAACTTTTTTTGGTGCCCAACCTAATTTTTGATGGCATATTGGACAATCAAAAGTTCTATTTGTAGTAGGAAAACCACAAGGCTCGATTAAATAATAATATCCACAACTACATACATAGCATCCATGAGAATCTGAAAATGTTTGAAAATGCATATTTATACTATCTAAAGATGATATATGCAAATCTTCTTTATCATCATTACCAGGAATGAAAGATTTTTCAATCATATTACTGCAATTTTTCGATAATAAAGATTTAAATAATAAATTATCATTTTTATTATCAGTATTATCTAAAGTATTTACACAATATCTATATCCGTGTAAGATAATTTCAAACAGATTTTGATCGAAAATGTTTTTATCCATAATAAATTGAGGTTTAATTTTTGATAAATAAATGTTTGAATCACAGAATAAGTTTAATAAATCACATAATTCTTTACTTATTTTTAAGTTATTATTATTATTACTGAACATAGATTTTGTATAAGCTGAAAATTGTTTATAATAATCCTGGGAATCATATTTTGAAGCACTTAAATTACCAATTACTTTATTTATTGCTACTGATAAGAAGCTATTGACTCCATTTTTCTCTATTGAATTTGCAATATCTTTATTAGAAGAGTCAAAATTATTATTTTTAATGAATAAATCAGATTCTTTCATATATTTATCAAACTCTCCTTGTTCTAATGGTAAAAAGAAATAATTTAACATATTTTCATTTTCTTTTTTTTTATTTGTCTTTTTTTTTTGTTCAAAATTATTTACATCAATACCAATTGTATTAAAATCAAATGATTGAAATTGGTCATAATTTCTATCCAATAAATTAAATATCAATTTTAAAATATAAATTTTGATTACTTTTGAGAAATTAGCATTTTTAATTTTTGTAATAACTTCCTTTATATCTTTCACACTTCCCATTTCTTTGTATTTTTTAGTTACAAAGAAAGCTAATTTACTTAAATACATTTTAACATATACTATAGAATATAATTTACATAAATGATTATTATCATTGTTCTTTTTTTTTTCTACTATTGTCTTATCTAAAAATTCAATAACTTCTTTGAATATTTCAAGAGAATTATCAAATATTATTCCAGTTTCATTTAAAATATTTTTTTTATCTTTATTATCTTTATAATATTTTGGATACAATTCTTTTAATAAAGAAACTTTACAATTAAGAATTGATTCAAAATAATTACTAACTTTAACTTCAAAAATATTCATTAATACTTCGTCTAAAAATGCATTTTCAGTCTTATTTAAAAGTTTGATATTTTTAGAAGTATCTTTTTGTATCAATCCAAAATTATTTTTCATTTCAACAAACTCTGAAGAAATTATATTTTCTAAAATTATTTTAATTAATTGTGTACTATTTTTAATAAAATCATTATTTTCCAATATTATTTGCAATAACAATCCTCTGAATTCATCAGAAGTAATTTTAATAAATTCATTTAAAAATACAAAACTTAAAATTTTATAAAAATTAAATAAATTATTTGTAGGTAATTTCCCTAATTGATTTACTAAAAATTGATAAAAACTTTTTAAATTATCACATAATTTTTTTTCTTCTTTTTTATTAATACAATTTGTTTCATCACCAAAATATTGAATTATTTTTTTAATATTATCAACATTATCCAATTTATTAATACTAAAAGCATTAATTAATTTCAAAATTTCTTGTAAAGAAAAAACTTCTTTTGATCTTAAAGTTAAACTTGCTTCCAATTGTAAAGCATTTTGAAGAATTTCTTTATTAGTATTAATTAAAGCAAAGAAATCATCTTCCCCCAATTCATAAATTTGATAATCTGATGTTATTATTCTAAGAATAGAATCCAAAGATAGGAAAAATACTTCATTTACTATAGCTGTATATTCAGGATTTCTAGGTGATATTTCATAATTTATTGCTTTAGAATTTATTATAATTTCAATTTTCTCATAGAGCTCTGGTATAATCATACTTAACTTTGTAAAAATTTGCTCTAATAAGGTAATTTCTTCCACATAACTTTCAGTCCAATTTATATAAGTTGCTAATTTTTCAATTATTTCCTTTTTTTCAATTTGTTCTTTTGAAATTTCACTTATTTTTTTATTTCTTAATTTTATCATTAAATCTAAAAATCTATTATTATTCTCAAAATTATCTATATTTATATTTTTTTCATCTCCTTCTGGAATTTGCTCTTCTTTTTTATTTTTTTTCTTTTTTAAATTATTGCTCATGAAATATGTATAATAATCCTGTATTAATAAATCAAATAATTTATTATGTTCTTCTTTATTTATAAGGTCTATAATATTTATCAATCGTTGTTCTTTATTTATCATATTAATTAAAGAATCATTATAATCTTTTAAATTTTGGAAATATTTTTTCTTTTCTTCTTCAATTTCTTCATCTTCCAAATAATTTCTTAAATTATTTTCATTATTAAATCTATATTTTTTGGATATATTATCCCTAACTAATTTTAATATAGTATCATAAATAGTTTTTATTCCAGCTGTTTTTAATCCAAATATGATATCAATTTTATTAGAGAATGGTTTTTCAACAACTCTTGTTAAGCCATCATTGAATACTAATTTATCTAAGTATGAACGTGCTATTTTTTCAATGATAGTCTTATCTTCAAAATCATCAATTTTATCATTAAATATTATTTTTCCATCTTCATTTATTTTGCATCCCCAAATTTCTTGTTCTAATGCAGCTGATATTAAAGAAGAGAAAAATTGTTCTTTTTCTGCTCTAAAATATAATAAACTTAATTGTGAAGTATATATTTTTGATAAATATCTTTTAATTACTGAAATAATTTCAATATCTTCAGTATGAACAATATTTTTTTCTTTAAATACATTTGCAATTATGTCTGATTTATTATTAAGAGTTTGCTTAAAAATGCATTCATTTATTAATTTTCTTAATGTTTTATTATTATAAATAAATTGAATTAATATATCTCCATAACTTTCTTTATTAAGCACTTTATACGATGATGTAGAATTATATTTCATATAGCTTGTTGTTGTAAAAATATTACTACATAATACTTCATCTACATTTACTAAATTTTTGAATAAATCAGATTGCTTCATTTCTATTATTTCATCAATTTTTAATTTTTCTGTTCCATTTAAATTATCAATAAATATTTGATAATATCCAGATAAATTAGATAATGTCTCTTTGAGGATTTTTTTTTCAATTTCAAATTGTTCTTTCAATGTCTTTTTCTCCTTTGAATTCAATTCTTCTTTTGAAATTCTAACAATATAAACAATAAAAATGAAAACTTTTTTAGGGTCACTTTCGGATTCTTTTTCTTTATTTTCTATGAAATATTTCATATAATTCATTAAGCAACCATTATAGGGTAAAAATTTAATCACACATACCTTTTTTTGATTATCGTTTAAGAAATCATCTAATTGTTTTTCTAATTCACTTTCAGATTTTATTGAACTTAATTTAATTTGTTTTATATTTTCCTTTTTAATTTCTCCAAATGAGGGATTATTAATACCATCAATATTTTCAAAATCATCTAAACTATTACTAAATGTATAAACAATATTTCTATTTTTATCCATTGTTTTAATGAAATTAGCTAAACTAGAGTGTTCACCTTTATTATAATATGCCATGATTTTTTCATAAATTTTCTTTTTTTTTGTTTTAAGTCCATTAATTTTCATATTTACTATAACATCTTGAGGAAAAGTTAAAGCTATTTTTTCTAATATATAATCGCTCATTTCTTCCTTTTTCTTTTTTTCTTCATTTGCTTGGTAAACTAAAGCTTGTATTTCTTCAATACTGCAATTTACTAATAATTTTTCTAAATCATAATTAATTGCCTTGAAAGTATTTGAATTGCATTTAACTAATAAATCTATAGTTGATTTAATACTTTCAGCTTCCTTTATTAAATCCTTATTTAATAAGTATTCAAAAGAGATGACATGCTTTTCAAACCTATTTAAGAAAGGTGCTTCTTCATTATTCATTTGTTCAATATCAACAGAGACAATACATCTAAAATCATTATTGACATAAGAAAAAGTATTAGTATTTGAGCCTACTGCTAAACGAGCATAATTTTTATTACTTAAAACAGTGAAATTTTGATTAAATAAGTCATATAAATTAGGATAAACAGATTCCAAATTGCTCAAAATTAAAATATGACCTTTTTCCATGTGATATTGAATTTTATTTAATACTTTAAGGGCATATTCTTCAGTATTTAAATCTTTTTCAAATTGACTACCTATATAAAAACTATATGGTTTTTCCTGAGCAGATAATATTGAAGATAATAAAACTGTGCTTATAGATGATTTAGTGAAAACTAATAAATATCTACTTTCTAAATCAACAATATTTTCTTGTATTCTTTTTAAAACATCATATTCTTTTTTAACTTGGCATGGATACATTTTGCTAAAAATTGTTTTAAAAATTTCTAAAGAAGCTTTATCAGTAAATTGAATACCTGAAAAATTTCTTTCAATACTATCTATTGCACTTTCAACCAAAGTTTCGTTATTAAGTTGATTATTTTTTTCTTTTGCAAGTATATTTCTTGAAGCATTTTTTACTAAATGATAAAAATCTCTATTACCATGGAAATCTGCTTTTCCATCTGCGTTATACCCTTCCTTCAAATATTTTTTATATTCGAAATAAGCTGTACCTAAATTTTCAAAAAAGTCTTTATATCTATTTGCCAATATTTCATCATAAGATTGTCCTATAGTCAAAGATGTTTCTTTATTATCATCTTCATCAGGTTCAGGAATAGATATAGATATACCTCTATTCATTTTGGCTGCATCTAAAACCCAGTTAGAGATACCAATAAAGGCAACTTTTTTATCTCCTTTGTTTTGATCATATTCTAATTCTGCATGAATTACTTTTAACGGATTATTTGGTGAATGCTCTGCCAAGCCCATTTCATCAAAGAAAATTAAAGGAATATTCTTTTCTTTTTCTTCTTTTGAAAGTTCTTTATATACATTACGAGCCTTATTAAAAATAGTCTCTACACCTTTTGATGTACTATTGAATGAACCTTGGTATGAATTTACCATAATTTTAGGATATTCCTTGAAGAAAGGTTTATCTGAAGCACTTCCTTGCATTGATTTTAGGATTAATTGAACACTCAAGGATTTACTGCAACCTGGTTTTCCTACTATGAAAATCGGCACTTTACTGTTTATAGCTACAAATAATGAATAAATATTTTCTAATAATGCTCTATTTTTGGCTATACCTTTATCTAATTTAATATTTTCAACTATAAATTTCTCTTCTTTTAAAGGTAAATCAAGAAAATCTTTGTCACTAAAAGAAGGACCAAATTCTTTAAATAATTTATTCATGATTTCATATAAAGCTTTTCTTTTTTCTTTATCAGTTATTCTCAAATAATAGCAAATAAAGATACTTAAATTAATAGCATAAGCTTGAAGTAAGAAATGATCTAAATTAGAATAAAATTTATTATCATCTACATTAAGTTGTTCTTTTTGACAAAATGCTTTTCTTTTATTTAGATAATCATAAAAGAAGTCATAAAAAATATTGAATCTTCTTATTTCTCTCAAAGAAACTGCAGATTTATCACTGAATGATTTAATATATTTATGTGCTTCTATTATCATGTCACCTGCTATTTTTTTTAATTTTTTGAGATCTTCATCTTCATCTTCTTCTTTTTCTTTTGGTTCTTTTGTTCCCTCCTTATAATATGTTTTATTAATACATTCTTTAATAATGCATCTTATATATTTTTCTTCATCTGCTTCTTTTAAGCTTCCAAAATCAAAAACAAAATTAAGTAAAGAATGAGGAAGAGGATTTACAGTATATACTAAATTACTGCTTTTTGCATGTTCGATATCTTCTATTTCCTTTACATTCAAATATCTCATTTGTTTACGTGCTTGTTTTATATCTAAACCAACTTCATTTTCAATATTTCCCTTATTTTCCCTCTCTCTATAAGGATTGCATGCAGCAATGAACACTATATTTGATGGAATAGGTCTTCCTTGGCAAGTATGTTTACACATTAATTCACTGATTAATCCCATTGATTTACAAGTGTTTATTTCATCAAGAAATACCCATATTTTCTGTTCTTCATAAAATTCTCCTGTTTTTTGTTTTATTTCTTTTTCTTCTTCTCCAATTATATTAGCGATTGGAACAACTGTCTCCTCAATAAATTTAATTATATCATTATCATTAGTTCCTGCATGTATATTTAAAGTAAACATTTTTGATTTATCTCCATTATTTTTCATTTCTGATAATTTTCTGATAAGTGAAGTTTTACCACATCCTGTTTCTCCCATCATTATAACTGGTATATTTGATCTTATTCTAAGTAATATTAATATCATTTTAATAAAATTGTCCGCAGTTATAACATAATCCCCTGTAATTTCCTCTAATGATATTTTGCCACTTCCCATGGCATCTTTTTTTTCAATAGGATTATGTATATCTAATATATTACTTAATTCTTCCAAAAATTGTTTTTTAGAGTAGTTAGCATAATCAGGTAGTACTTTGAACATTAGATCTTTTTGTTCTTTTGTAAATTGAGAATTTTTGATAGATAATAAATCTTTATATTCCTTATCATCTTTTTTTTTAGTTGTAATTATAAAAAATGATTCTCCATTTCCTTCTTGGAAGAATAATAATGATGGATCAATTTTATCAAAAGATATTTCATCATGTGCAACAGATAAATTTTTTATGGCTTTATCTAAATCCTCTACTTCTTTATAAATTCCAAATACTATTGATTTATGTGTCTTATCTTGTTGTTTAATTAAATCTGTAAATGCTCCTTTTGTGAAATGCTTAGTTAATTCTATAAAGTTATTAACAATAACTGTTCTTACTAAGCAATTATTCATATCACCAGATACAATTAATTGGTAAGCATTAAGGAAAGCACTTTTATTTAAATTTTTTAATTGAATTGCTAAGACATTGATAAATGAAGTAATTTGATAATAAGTAGGCTCAGTTATTTTTTCTTTTATTTTTTCAAAAATTAAACTTTGGCATTCATTTTTAGGTAATAATGATGCTTTTGTTGCAGTAGAAAATTTTTTTTTTTTTATATAATAAATATTATTCTTAAAATAATCAGGAGTTATTTTAGGGAAAATAAGATCATATTTATTAATTTTGTCTTCTTTTAAGGCTTTTAAATAATTTGCAACAACTTCAACATTTGATTCTATATCATCAGGAACTATTAAAGGAGCTAAGTCAGATATTTTTAATTCTCTGACTTTGAATAATGTCAAAATTGGAAATTTTTCAAAGAAATCAATGAAAGAATTCGGGGTTTCTACTTTTATTTCAATATTTTTTGATAAATAGAAAATATCTTCATTTTCTCCATAAAATCTTGTAATTAATAGTGAAAACAAAAATTCCATCATTAAAGTAATTTTATCAGTATCATATAAATCTAAGTGTAATACACATTTATCATCTAATTTTAGATTTTTTAATCTTTTTATAATATCTTCACGTGTAAATACTCCCCCAAATGGGAAATATATCCACTTTTTACCTTTTTTCTCAATTTCCAATTTAATTTGAGTTGATTTTCCGACTCCTGATTTATCCGATTTAATTACTTCAATATTAGTATCATTATATTGTTCAGAATCATATTTTTTCTTGTCTATTTCAAGGATTTTTTTATATTTTTTCATTTCAAGACTTTTATATATATCTGAACTTTTAGTTGTATATAAGATGATTAAACAGGTTTCTATTATTTCATCTCCTTTAGGGAAAAAATTATTTAATAAATTAATGATGCATTCTTTTTGTTCATTATCCAATAATTCAATTCCAGCAATGATAAAGCATGAATTACTTAATTTATATAAAATAGCTCTATATAAAAATGCGGTGATTTCTTCATTTGTTGTTTCTTTATTACATAATAAAACATTTTGAGCAACTGGATTATTTCCAGTTAAATATTTACATATTTGGAATAATTCTTTTTCAGGTTTTACACATAAATAAGTATACACTCCTTTTAAAGTAATCTTTTGATTAATGACAGTATTTTGATATATTTTTTCTAAAGTTAAGTTATTTTTGTTTAATACTTCGGATAAATATTTTTGACAATCATTTATGGTATTTTCAATAATTTCTCCATTTTCTTGCCTCTTGAAATTAATTACATCATTTTTGTATAAATCATTTGTTATATATTTCAGAAAAGAAATCATATTATAATTATCCTTTGTATTAAAATTATTATAAAGTAAATTAAATTTTCTACCATAAATATATCTAACTAAATTATGTGTTTCATATCCTTTTATTATTTTTTGGTTTAGTAGAGATAAGATTTTAGTTAATTTTTCTAAAATTTCATTATAATTTTTTGCTAAATTATCATTAAAATAGTAATCTTTTTTTGCTTCTATTTCAATTTCTTTAGTTTTATCTTCTTTTTCTTTATATATAATTTTGACATTTAAAGTTACTTTTATTGTTATATTTTCAGGATATCCTTTCATACATATTTCTGATAAAATATTTGAAATTTTGGCTATTTCAGCTATTGTATCGATAAAATATTTATAATCTGGGGTTATTTTTTTTGTTAGTAAAGCTCTTTCTCTAAGAGATATTATATATTCTTTTTCTAACTTCTGTTCTTTGCCTTTATTATTATCTTTATATGTACATAAAAATGAATTTTCTTTGGTATTTGATAAAATAAATTCTGATCCATTAAATAATCCTTGGACAATATTTTTTAAAACTTCAGATTTATCAATAGATGCTTTTAAAATACTTATTTGACCATAATTATTTACATATTTTTCAAAATAAACAGCTATATCTTTTGTTTTGGGCACATTTAATTTTAATAATTCAATTATTTCATTATCATTTTTTTTTTGTAATTCTTCTAAAGTTCCAATATTTTTAAAAAATTCAACGCATTTTCCCATATCTAAAAGATCATTAACTGTAACATAATTATTATCATTTCCTGCTGCTAATTCTTGAAGATTACCAATTTCTTGAAGCGATGTTTTAAGTAAAAATATTATAGATTCTGGTTGTTCTTTAAATTTAATTAAAATATCAATATATTTATTATCTCTATCATTTTCATCTAAAATCTTTAAATCTTTTAATTTTTGATAACAATTTTTAATAGTTTCTATTTCATCATTTCCTTGCAATTTTGTTGCTATATCTTTTATTTCATTTGTGAAATTAGTTTGTTTTGGCTTTATGTTTTCAATAAATGTATTAATAGCAGTGGCTACATTAAAAAAGAAACTTCTTTTTGATATTAATATAATTTGTTCATATAATACTTCTAGAGATTTAAAGTCTTTTACTTCAAAAATATCTGCCAAAATTTTTAATTCATTTTTCAATTTTTCTTCATTTTCCTGAAATGGTTTT
Organism: Ostracodinium gracile; assembly: GCA_023805685.1. Taxonomy (NCBI): domain Eukaryota; phylum Ciliophora; class Litostomatea; order Entodiniomorphida; family Ophryoscolecidae; genus Ostracodinium; species Ostracodinium gracile. The sequence goes on from JAJJKP010003826.1 coordinate 11,956, forward strand.
AGTACTAAATTTAATATTTTAATATTTATTTTATTAATTCCTTTTTCTACAAATATATTTTTAAATTGAGCAAAATTTTTTTCTGTTTCTTCTAAACGTTTTTTATCATCATCTTTAATTTTATTTTGAAAATCTTTATATAATTCATTATAAAATATGCTTCTTTTTTTATTATCTCTTGATTTTGCATCTTTTAAATATATTTTATATTTTTCATAATCATTTTTACAGTTATTATCAAAATAATTAAGACTTTCATTTTTCAAATTATAATTTATCATAGCAAGTTTTTCTATATCATCATGGCGTAAAGTATAAAAAAAATCTCTAAAATCTCCATAAACCAATTCTAAATCTTTAATATAATTTTTAACTTCTTTTAATTTTAACTTAAGATTATCAAGACTTTGTTTTGCCTTACCTTCATCCAATGTATATATATATTTTAACCTTTCATATAGAACATTTTCCTTATTGTTCTTTTCATCATCTGAGATAAATAAAGTTATAGTTTTGAAATTAATGTCATAATTGCTTATTTTATTTTCTAGACATGAAATGACTTCCATTGCTTTTGTAATATATATTGCTCCCTTTTCTTTTAATGCAGTTTCAAGTAATTTATTTTTTACTATTCCTTCATAAAATTTATAATTTTCAGTTTCTTCGAGTGAAAAAAAATCATCTTCTTTTATAATATATTTGTTTATATTTGAAAATATTTCTTGTCTTAATTTCTTACAGTTTTTAATTAAAGAAAGCAAAGTAGCTATATTTGCATTATTTTGATTTTTAGTGAAATATTCTACAATTATATCTTTTGCATTTTTTGAAATATCTGGATGTTCTTCAATTAATTGAAGATAAATCTTATTTATTTTTTCATTATCTAAAGCTTTATAAATAGAATCAGATAAAAATTTTTTTACATTTACTTTACTTTTATCACTTAAATATATTAATTTAATTACATCTTTTTCGAAATTGGTACATTTTTCAGCTGAATAAGTATCTATAATTTCATTGAATCTATTTTGCATACAAATAATGCAATCAGATTTATATTCTTTTTCTTGATAAATATCATAAAAAGAATACAGCAATCCAAAATCTTTCATTTCTTTAACAAGATTAGCTATTGTTTTCAAAAAATCGAACTTTTGTGGCTCGAACATTTTATAAAAATTAATTTGTTTCCAAATGTTGAAAAAATCCTCTTCTAATGTATTTATATCAATTCCTAAAAATATATCTAATGTTCTATAATATTTTTTTATATATTGTGGGTTTTGATAGTATTCATCTGTTTTAATGAATTCTAAAACTTGTTTATTTTTTATTTTTTTCTCAAGGATCATATTAATACCAGTATTATGAATTATTTCACTCATTTTTTTACTTGTCTCAAACTTTGATTCTAATTTTTTTATTTTTTCAATTATTTGTTTTATAATTAATAAATTATCTAGATTTACTAGAGCAAAAAAATCTATATATTTATCGAAAAATGTTGGTGAAAATTCTATAAATTTTATCTTGTTTTCTAATAAGAATGCAATTATTAGATTAATTAATCTTAATAATTGATTTATATCATCTTCTTTTTTTGGCTCTGTGTATTTTTCTACATTTATAATTTGAATATTTTTTTTTAATTTTTTATCCTTGATATTTTTGTTTTCTTCATCTATTTTATTTTTTGCTTCTTTAAACATAGTTAAAAGGTTTTCTTTTTGTTCGTTTATTATTGTAAGAAATTGAATTGTATCTTTTCCATTGTAAGAAAGTAAAAGTAAATAATGATCATAAATTTTAGCAGTTTTCAGCAATTCAATTAAAATATTATTTTCAATCACAATTCTAAACATTGTTTTAAAAACAGAAAGATTGTGATATAAATCATCACAAGATATTTGTTCATTTTTGAACATATCTGGAAGTTTTTCTTGACAACAATTTAAATTAAATAAAAGGGCAAAAGAATAGAATATTTTTGTAGTTTTTGGTCTTGTATCTTCTTTTTCGACACGGATTTTCGAGGGATTTTTAACAGTGATATTAATTATATTTTTAATTTGATTAAGCTTTTTACTGGGAATATATCCTAAATCTTGTATTCTTTCTGGTTTAAATGTAAGTAAATGTTTAAAAGCATATCTTGTGGTAGAACATTCTACAAAAATAAAGGCATAAAATAGCAAATCATATCTTTTATCACTTCCAGTTGTTAATAATTGGGTTGATAATATAAGTTGCTCATTTTCTTTTGATGCTTGTTTTTTTCCATTTTTTCTTAAATAATCAATATATATCTCAAATTCCTGTTCATTTCTTAAAGGAATAACTTTTAGTTTTTCTAATTTAAAACTATATTCATAATAATCTTTTTTAATATCTTTTAATACAATGGTAAATTCATCTTTTGTACCTTTTTCATCTTCTGCTAAAATTGTGACTTTAAATGCTTTTTTTCCTTCTTCTTTTTGGAATGATTCTGGAATTATATTAAATCTATATATAAATACACACAATGAGTCATCTAACTCTTTCAAATCCTTTACCTCATTTTTTTCAAGTTTGCCATATTTGTATTCTGGAGAAAGAGATATATTTATTTGCTTTTCTTTTGCATGGGAATCAATGAAATAAATATAATCAATTTTAGGCTCATTATTTTCTTTGTCTTCTTTTTGTTCTTTGTTTTCCATTAATATAAATATAATTATTAATTTAAAGTATGGATATATAAATAAAAATAATAAACTTTTTTAAATGCTTAATTTTCCGTATTTCTCTATTATGAGAACCAACTTAATTAATATGCCCTCTTTCAAACAAAATTTTTTAAATTGAGATACAACACTGTTCTTATGACAATTGATTACAAAATTTGATAAAATTTTCCTCCTTTGGAATAAAAGAAGTATAATTTCAATTTGAGAAATACT
>JAJJKP010003827.1:0-14786 GCA_023805685.1 Ostracodinium gracile
TCCCCAATCCCCAATCCCCAATCCCCATTATTGATTTATAAAAAATAATAAGTTTTAAATTAATGTTAATAATTAAATTTAAATAAATCATTAATTAATTAAATATTCTTGATAAAAAAAATAAAAATAATTTTAAATATCTATAAATAAGAGTTACAAATTTAAAAAATCAAATTAAACAATGGCAGATGAGCATTTGTATGAAGATGCTTTCAAATATATAGAAGAAAAACTTCTCGCTATGTATGGTATTTCCGAAAAGTCAAATGCTGAACAATACGAAAAATTCCACACTTCATTCAATACAAGTGAAACCAAAAAGGAAATACAAACTTTATTTTTTCAATCAAAGAAAATGCTTCTTGTCGGTATTACAAACAAAGATTTATTCATTATAAATCCAAAAGATTCACGTAAAAAATCAGTTCTTATTCTTAAAACAAATAAAGAAGAGGGACTACTTCCAGATATGACCAAAAACTTTTTATTTATTGAACTCAGCAGAAAGACCCTAAATGAAATGTATATACTCTGTAATGATATCTTTTTCCCTCTTCTTACACAAAATGTACAACAGCCTGACACTTCTGAACTTATCTCAAAGGAACTCATGGAAAAATTCCACAATTTCTTATCTCATTTTTATGTTGCCTTGGGACACACTGAAGGAAAAACGAGATTGCCTGAACCTTCCGATGAAATCTTCAGAAATCCAAACATAAACGACAACGAAAAAACGCAAATATGTGAAGGTGCTATCGTAATGTGGATTGATTTAATTAGATACATTTTAAAACAAGAACCTGAACATGATTTTAGAAACGGGGGAAATCCTTTACCTGTCAGCGAAATTAGTTTCTGGAAACAAAAGTCAACTGATTTAAATTCAATTTTGGAACAAATCAAAAAAAAGAAAATAGCTGAAATTTTAAAGTTTCTTGAAAAACAAAAAAGTACTTATCATGACATGTTTACCCAAATTCAAAAAGATGTCGAAAAAGCGGCCAAAGAAACCGACCACAATTACAAATACTTAAAATGTTTAGAAGATTCTTTTGAATTCCTCGAAGGTAGCTCACAAAAAGCAGCCCAAAGTGAATTTACTGATATTGTCGATGAGTTTATCCCTATTTTCTACATTATTAGAAAAATTTGGACAGAAAATTCATATTATGCTAAACCAGAACGTTTAATTGTACTTATTAGAAAATTATGTAACGTAATTATAGAAAGAGGAATTGAATTTGTTGGACAAAATCCATTTAATAAAATAATAGATGATCCAGATAAAGAAATTCAAGTCTTAGATATTACTAAACAAATAATTGAAAAATTCATTAAAGCTTATTTTGAATATAAAGACAGTGGTTCAAACAATTGGCAAATTACTAGAAACGTTATTTTCTTCAGATTAGATGCTTTCTATGATAGAATTGGAGACATTTTAAATATAGCTAAATCTTACAGTGAATTTTCAAAAATGAGAACAAAAGTAATTGGCGGTATTAAAGGAGAAGCCTTAGGTCAAACCCTTATTGACATTTTCAATGAATGTACAAAGGAAATAAAAGATTTTATTTCTGAAGAATACAATCCATTAGATATAAATGATGATACTTTTAATACAAAATATGTTAATTTTAAAGATTCTTTAAAAGAATTAGAAAGAAAAATAAGTGCTGTACTTACCCAAACATTTGATGAAAATGATACAATTTTAGGAAAATTCAAAGTTTTAGACAATTTTGATAGTATATTAGAAAGACCTTATATTGTTGTTGAATTAGAAAAAAAATATAATATATTACTTGAATTATTCAAAGAAGAATTAAGAGTAGTTCATAATCTTTTCTTAGTAGGTAAAAAGCAAATTGAAAGTGGAGACTCTAAAAATCCTTTAAACAAAAATATGCCACCTATAGCTGCTATGTTAAATTGGACAGACTCCCTAAAAAGTCGTATTAAAGAGCCATTAGAAAAATTTAAATTATGTGGACCTAGAATTACTGAAAAAGAAGAATTTAAAGAAATTGAAAGTTCATATCATTCAATTTATAATATGATAGACGCATATGGTACTGGAAGTAAGGGTGAATGGGACGAAAGAGCCAAGACTGATTCAGCTCAAAAACAAAAAGATTTTATTCTTAACAAAAAGCAAACTGGAGATCATATGTTATTAAATGTTAATTTCGATGGAGCCCTTTTACAATTACTTAAAGAAGTAAAATATTTAAAGATATTAAATATGACTATTCCAAAAGAAGCAGATGATGCTTTCCAAAAAAATGCCACTTTTAGAAAACAAATATCAAATTTAGAAAATATAAAAGCTCAATATAATAATATTATTCTCCAATTAAATGAAGTTGAAAAGCCTATGGTACAAAATAAATTAAATAAAGTAGAAGCACAATTAAAACCCGCTCTTGAAACTATTACATGGGAACAATCAGCCGAAATCGACAAATTTACCAAAGGTTGTCATAAGATTATAAGTGAATTAGCTGATACTGTTACAAAATTAAAAACATTTGTAGGTAAAATTGATGCAATATTTAAAGATTGGCTTAAACCAGAAAATATGCTCTTCCAAAAACCAACAACAATTAACGAAGCAGATGCAGTAAGTACAAGATTTATTGCATATTATGATCAAGAAAGATCAAAGATGGCTAATAAAGTTAAAGATATAAGTAACCTTAGTGAAGTCCAAACTGCTCTAAAAAGCGCTGTAACTAATTTATCTTCATTTAAAGAAACAGACGAATGGAAAAATTATCAACATTATATTAATAAATTAGTTTTAGATGGTTCAAAAGAATTGATATTCCAAAATTTAGTACATTTATCCAATTGTTTAGATCCCTCTTTACCACCTTTTTGCAGTGTTAAATTATTATTAGAGGATAGAAATATTGTATTTAGACCAGCTTTCAAAGATGGAGAAGATGGAAAAACTATAAAATCAATGATATTAGAATGGATCAACTCTTTTCTCAATTTATCAACACTATTTAGAATAAGAGTAGATATGGGTATGGGTGATTATATGATTGAAGTTATGGAAGATTTTAGAATTCAAGAAATAGTATATAAATTATATAACGAAGTAAATGAATTAAGTAAAGAATCAGATTCTAAGATGAATTCATTTGGAGATTTTAAAATGCTATGGGAAAAAGACTTTGAAGAATCCTTCCAACAATTTTTAAAAGAAAATACAGTTGTACCCCAGCCAACTCCTGAACAATTAGAGAGACAAGAAAGAATTGATAAAATATTTAATGAAACAAATCCAAATCCTATTACTAAAAATATTGTAGAATATACACCAAGTAAAGAAGTATTTGATGACAAAATCAATGAATATAAAGATAAATTAAAAAGAGTTCAAAATATGCCACAAACTATTAAAGTAAGATGGATTGAAGTAGATTTTACTGAATTCAAAAGTGAACTTACAAAAATAATTGAAACATGGATTGAAAAATATAAATTATTCTTAAAGAAGAACTCAAGTATCAAACTTGAAAATATTAAAAACTTTATGGATAGAGTAGAAAATGGTATAATAAACAAACCAAAAGATACAACAAATGAAGAAGATAAAAAGAAATTCTTTGGATTATTAGAAAATATCAGAGATATGGATTTATTATATCCAAAAATAGTAGAATTAATACCAAGTATAAAAGGTGAATTAGAAATTTTAAAAAAACACACTAAATCAGAAAATGAAGATGACCCATATAACATAGAAGAAAAAGATACCGATAGTGAAGAACAAAGATTAATTCATCAAACTGAAGACGTAGAAAAAAATATTGTCGAACTCAAAAAAAAAGTTGAAAACGCAAATGAAGATATTTCTGAATTAATTGATAAAGAAAAAGAAAATTTCAGAGAATTGAAAAAAAATTTCGAACAAAATGTCGAAGATTTCAGAAAAGAATTTTTGGAAAAAGCACCAAAAACATTGGAAAAATTCGATGATGAAGAAGTTGAAAATGCATATAAAATTATGGATGAATTTTATGGAAGAACAATTGAATTGGAAGAGAAGAAAAAGAAAAATAATGATATGGAATTGCTTTTAAAAATACCTTTATCAACTAATAAACAAATTAGTGATTGCTTAAATGATCTTAAATTATTTAAACAATTATGGGATTATATTGCTTTCTTCCATAAAATATTCGAAAATTGGAGACAAATTAAAATGGACAAAGTAAATGCAGGTAATTTAAGTGATGAAATTGGAGAACTTAAAAAAGCTCTTAAATTAAATGTTAAAAAAGAAATAAAATCAGGAGTTCCTGCTTATAATTCATTATTAAAAAGAACAACAGAAATGGATGATACAATCCAATGTATTGCATTATTAAAAGATAAAGCAATTAAACCTCGTCATTGGAAACATTTGAATCAAATTATTAAAAAATCAATTCCCTATGATTCTCCAGATTTTAGTTTTGATTCTTTATTAAAATTAGAAATATATAATTATAAAGAATCCGTTGAAGATGAAAAAACAACAGCAGGAGAACAGGAAAAAATAGAAGCTAAATATAATAAAATTGATAAAACATGGCAATCTGAAAAATTCAGAATGTCCAATAATTTAAATAAAAAAACTTATGACTTTTATTTATTTGATCATGCTCAAATGGATATCGTTATAGAAAATTTAGAAAAAGATCAAAATATTCTTATTCAAATGTCACAAAAAAAAGGTTTCTTAGAAAACTTCGAAAAAATGGGAGAACAAATTAATCAAAAGATGGAACAATTAAAAACTGTTAATGATGTTATTAAACAATGGTTGAAATTCCAAAAAAATTGGGAAAAATTAGAAGTTATTTTCTTAAAATCTGATGATATTCAAAATAAATTAAGAAATGAATATACTCAATTTAAAGAATTAGATACAAAATTCAGAGAAGAAATGAAAAATGCTTATGATTATAATACAATGATTGATGTATGTACTTTAGAAAGAAAAGCTGTAATAGATGAAATGAGTGAAAGTATTTCTACTTGTCAAAATGCTTTAGATAACTATTTAGAAACAAAGAAAAAAATCTTTCCAAGATTTTATTTTGTATCAAACGATACATTATTAAATATGCTTGCAAGTGCAGATTATCCAAACTTAATTAATAAAAACGTAAAAGATTGCTTTGATGGTATTAAAGCTTGGGATATGGTACCGTTGGATGCCAAAAATAAATCTGATACAATTACTGCAATGCTTTCAGCTTATAACAATGAAGTTGTACCTTTCAAAGAAGCTTTTGTATGTAAAGGATCTTTAGTCGAAGTTTATTTAGGTGAATTTGAACAAAAAATGAAAGATACATTAGCAGAAATATTAGTTGATGCTTATTCAACAGTTAATTATAATACAGCAACTGGAAATCCTGATAAATTAAAAGATGATAGACATACTTGGCTTAACCCATATCCAGCCCAATTAGCTTTATTAGTTACTCAAGTTGTATGGACTGAAGAAGTCGAACATGCTTTAGAAGTTACAGAAGGTGGTGATGATGGAGCTCTTAAAGAATATTATAATTTATCAGTTAAAAGAATTAATCACTTAATTGACAGAGTTAGAGATGAACCTTTAAATAAGGATTTAAGAACTAAAATTATTACTATTATTACAATTGATGTCCACAGTCGTGATGTTGTTGAAGGATTTTCAAAAATGAAACCAGCTATAGATACTTCTAACTTCAACTGGAAAAAACAATTAAGATTTAAATATGTTCCAGAAAGAAAAACATGTGATATTTTAATTTGTGACTTTAAAACTAGTTATTCATTTGAATATATTGGAAATACTGGTCGTTTAGTTATTACTCCATTAACAGATAGATGTTATATAACTTTAACTCAATCATTGAATCTTATTTTAGGAGGTGCACCAGCTGGTCCAGCCGGTACTGGTAAAACAGAAACAGTCAAAGATCTTGGACGTAACTTAGGTTTAGGTGTTATTGTTAATAATTGTTCAGAACAAATGGACATTGAAACAACTGCTCGTATTTTCAGTGGTTTATCTCAAACTGGTTTCTGGGGATGCTTCGATGAATTTAATCGTATTTCAATTGAGGTTTTGTCTGTCGTTTCAACTCAAGTCAAATCCGTTCTTGATGCAATGAGAGCAGGTGTTAATACTTTTGTTTTTGAAGGAAGTGAAATTAATCTTGTTAACACTGTAGGATTTTTCATTACAATGAATCCAGGTTATGCCGGAAGAACCGAGTTACCCGATAATCTTAAAGCTTTATTCAGATCATGTGCTATGGTTGTTCCAGATCTTAGAGAAATTTGCCAAAACATGCTTATGTCTGAAGGGTTCTCAAATGCTAAACCTATTGCTGCTAAGTTTATTACTTTATATAATTTATCAAGAGATCTTTTATCTAAACAAAAACATTACGATTGGGGTCTCAGAGCTATTAAATCTTTATTAAGACAAGCAGGAGGACTTAAAAGATTACCAGCAAATAAATCTAAAAATGAATTCTACATTATTATGAAAGCTCTATTCGATTTCAACAAAGCTAAAATTGTTCCTGATGATTTAATTATATTTGAAAGATTATTACAAGATTTATTCAAAGAAGGTAAAGATGGAGATGGTAAAACTGGAGCAAAAGAAGAAGATATAAATCAAGAAATTAATGCTAAAATTGATGAAGCTACCGAATGTCCTGAAGTCGGTTTACAAAAAGATACTTCATTTACAACTAAAACACGTCAATTAAAAGAAACATTAGAAGTTAGGCATTGCTTATTCGTTTTAGGTGCCCCCGGTAGTGGTAAAACTTCTGTTTGGAAAACTTTATTCTATACAAATATGAAATATTTAGGAGAAGAATCTGGTCATGAAAAATTATCACCAAAAGCTATTACTGGTAATGAATTATTCGGTTATGTTGAAGAAAAAACAAAAGCATGGAAATATGGTATTCTTAGTTCTATTATGAAAAAAATGTGTAAAAATGATCCACCATATAAAGAAACACAAAAAAATAAATGGATTATTTTAGATGGAGATATCGATCCTAACTGGATTGAATCATTAAATACTGTCATGGATGATAATAAAGTACTTACCTTGACAAATGGAGATAGATTCCCTCTCGATGAATATATGAGATTATTATTCGAAGTTTCCAATTTAAGAAACGCTACATTAGCCACAGTTTCAAGAGGTGGTGTTTTATATATTAATGAAAAAGATATTGGTATTACACCATTCTTTGATAAATGGGTCAAAAATCAATTTAGTGATCCAAGACATCAAATTACAAAAAGAGTATTACAAGAATTCTTTAAAACTACTTTTGATAAAGTTAAAGATTGGAAAAATGAATATGTTGCACCGATTGTTGAAATTGCTTTATTACAAAGTTTCTGCACAATTTTCCAAAATTTAATTCATAAATTAGATGCTAAATTTAATGATATGGATGATGAAAGGAAAGCACTCGTTGTTGAAGCTATATACTTCTTTAGCTTTATGTGGGGAGTTGGTGGAGGTCTTAAAAATAGAAAAGAAATGCATAATCATGTAAACAGTTCATTAAAATCAAAAAATAAATTAAGATTCCCTGATGCTGGTACATGCTTTGATTACTTCTTCGATGAAGCTAATTTAGCATGGGTTAACTGGAAAGAAAGATTAAAAGAACCTGTTTTAGAAGATACTGATTTATTCAGTGATATAATTATTCCTAACGTTGAAGTCACACGTTTATGCAAAATAACAGAAATATCTTTATTAGAAGAAAGACCTACATTATTCATAGGTGGTAGTGGTACTGGTAAAACTGCAATTGTTAAATATTTCATGAAAAATTATATGGAAGAACTTGCTAAACAATGCAAGATTCAAGGTTATGCATATAAAAATTACACTGTAAACTTTAACTCTTTTACAAATTCATTCATTTTACAGAATATTATTGATGGTCAAATTACACAAAGATTCAGTAATAAATATGGTCCTCTTGGTAATACAAAATTAATTTATTTCTTAGATGATTTAAATATGCCTCAATTAGATCAATATGGTACACAAAGTCATGTCGAGTTATTAAGACAAGTTATTGATTATAAAGAATATTATGATAGAAAAGATTTAGAATTCAAAAAAATATTAGAAGATATATTATTCATTGGTTGCCAAAATCCAACAGCTGGTTCATTCAATATAGATTTAAGATTACAAAGACATTTCACTTTATTAGCTCCAACTGAGCCTAATACTGATAATATATCAGAAATATATACTTTCATCTTAAAGAATCACTTCAAAGATTTTAGATTTGCCGGTACTGAAAAACAAGAAGAAATTATCGATAAATTAATTCATGATATAATCGAAGCTTCTTGCTGCATCTTAGAAAAAGTGAAAAAAGGAAATAAATGTTTCTTCCCTTCTGCAACTAAATTCCATTATCAATGGAACATGAGAGAAATTAGTCGTGTTATAGATGGTGTTCTAAGAAGTGCATCAGCAAACTATAAAGAAGTCCCCCAAATTTATAAATTATGGTATCATGAATGCAATCGTGTCTTTAAAGATCGTTTATTATTCGCCGATGATATAAAAACATGGAACGGAGTCCTTTTAGATCAATTTAAAGCAAGTTTCAAATATGATACTCCTACTTTAGCCGAAGAATTAAAAGAGCCATTTATTTTTGTACCATTTGGAACAGAAATATCTGATGATAATCCAAATATATTAATACAACCAAAAACTTATGATGCATTAAAAGCAGATATTCAATCTTATTTAACTAGTTATAATGAAGAAAAAGGAGATTTACCTTTAGTCTTATTCGATGATGCCATTTGTGATATATGTCGTATATCAAGAATAATTAGTAATCCATGCTCACACGCTTTACTCGTTGGTGTCGGTGGTTCCGGTAAACAATCATTATCTAGACTTGCATGCTTTATTAAAGAAATTGATATATCTTTACCAAACTTAAGTGGAACAGATTATAATAGTGAAGCATTCTTATTAGATTTAAGAGGAGTTATGCTTAAATCAGTTTTAAAAAGTGCTGAAAGCCCCTTCTGTTTCTTAATTAATGATAATCATATTATAGATGAATATTTCTTGGTTTATATTAACAACTTCTTAAGTTCATATTGGGTAGATGAAATATTTGAAACAAAACAAGATTTAGAAGGTCAGATGGTTAAATATTTGAAATCAAGTGCACCAAATCTTGGATTTACTAAATCTGCTTCAGATTATACTATGGAAGGATTGTTTAACTATTTAATTTACAGAGTTAAAATCAACGTTCACTTTATTTTATGTATGTCCCCCGTAGGTGATACTCTCAGAGTAAGAGCAAGAAAATTCCCCTCAATTTTAAGCGGAACTTCTATAGATTGGTTCCATGAATGGCCTGATACTGCTTTAACTGCTGTCAGTGCAAGACAAATTAGAGAAATGGAACAATTCGAACAAAATGATACATTAGTTCAAAAATTATCTGAAATATCATCTGAATTACATAAATCAATTAAAGAATTTAATGATGCCTATTTCAAAAGTGAAAGAAGATATAATTATACAACTCCAAAATCATTTTTAGAATTAGTAAAATACTTCCAAGAATTAATTGCCAGAAAAGATGGAGATATTATAAATCAAATACAACGTTTAGAGAAAGGATTAGCAGTTGTATCAAATGCATCTGAATCAATTGCTGGACTTAAAAAAGAAATCGAAGCTAAATCAGTAATAGTCGAAGAAGAAAAAAAGAATACAAGTGAAGTCTTAGCAAGATTAGAAGTCGAAAATAAAAAAATCAGTGGAGAAAAAGAAATAGTCGAAAAAGCAACAAATGAAGCTATTGAAGCATCAGAACAAGCAGCAAAAGAAAAAGAAGAAGCCGATAAAGCTTTCGCTGAAGCCGAACCAGCTAAAATAGCCGCACGTAATGATGCAGAAAATATTAAAAAAGACGATTTAGAAAAATTCAAAAATCCAAATAATCCATCAAAGAACAACTTCTTAATATTTAAACTTATGTATTTAATATTTAATCCAGAAGATAAAGTACCTGGTGATGATATTAAAAAAGAATTACCAAACATTAAAAATAAATGTCTAAATCAAAGTGCTGATCAAATCAAACAAAAAATGATTGGTCGTCTCGATAACGTATCATGGATCACCCAAGAATTTTTAGATAAAGTTAAAATGTATAGAGAATACCCATATACCGATTTAAAAGAGATGGAAAAGATTTCAGGTGCTTGTAAAGGTGTCGTTGGTTATTTCCAAAACTTGGTCAATTATAAAAGATTATATGATATAGTTGATCCACTTATGAAAAAATCTCAACAAGCCGCAGCAACCGCAGCAGCTGCTATGCAAAAAAAAGAAGAATTGGAAAAAAAATTAGAAGCTGTATCTGGAACTCAAAGAAAATTACAAAAAGAATACGATGAATCAAAAGCAAAATTAGATAAAGTCCAAGAAGAACAAAATACTTTATTAAATAAATTAAAAACTGCTGAAAAATTCATAGGATTATTAGCATCAAATAATGAACGTTGGAAAAAAGATGTTGAAAGATTAAAATCTGATCAAAAAAATATTGCTGGTGATTGTTTATTAGGTTCATCATTTGTATCTTATATTGGTGTATTTAATTCATTCTTCAGAGAAAAATTAATTGAAAAATGGAAATCAATTATTGTAGCTAAAGATATAGCAGTCACTGATAATATTGATTTAGTCCATACTTTAACAAATGAAGCAGATATACTTAAAATGAAAGCAGAAGGTTTACCTTCAGATCCCTTCTCAACTGAAAATGCAGTTATTATAACCCAATGTACTAGATATCCATTAATTATAGATCCTCAAATGCAAGCTTTAGCTTGGCTTAAAAACAGACAAACTAAAAAAACATTAGTACAATATAAACAACCAAAATGGGATCAAATTATAGGTGAAGCTATTAGTACTGGAGATGATATTATTATAGAAGATGTTGATCAAGAAATAGATCCTTTATTGGCTCCTATTATGGGAAAACAAACAACTAACAAAGATAAAGGAAAAGCCCAAATTCGTGTTGGTAATAACGATTACATTTTCAATCCAAAAACAAATATATTCTTTATTACTAAAATATCAAATCCACATTATAAACCAGAAATTGTTGCCCAATGTACTTTAATTAACTTTATTGTCACAGAAAAAGGTTTAGAAGATCAATTGTTAGCTATGGTTGTCAATATCGAACAACCTGAATTAGAAGAATCAATTAGAAAGTATGTAACAGAAATTAATGAGTTAGAAGCCGAACTTATAAATAAAGAAGATGATGTCTTGAGAAAATTATCAGAAGCTGATGAAGCTACAATTTTAGATAATATTGAATTAATTAATAGTTTAGAACAAACCAAAACAAGAGCTAAACAAATAGAAGAAAGTAAAAAAACAACAGAAGCTTTAATTGATGATATTAACAAAAAAAGAGAAATATATAGAGGTGTAGGTGAAGAAGGTGCTATGTTATTCTTCTTAATTTCAAAATTATTCGTTATTGAAAATATGTACCAATATTCTCTTAATAGTTTCGTTTATTTCTTCGAAAAAGCTATAGCAAATACTCCTAAGAACGAGAATTTAATACAAAGAGTGTTGTCATTAAGAGAAAAAATACGTATTACTGTATACATATGGATATCAGCTGGTATGTTTGAAAGACATAAACAATTATTATTAACTATGATAGCAATAAGATTATTACAAAAGAAAGGAGCATTAACTCATGAGTCATTAACAGGTATAACTCAAAAACATATTGATTTCTTATTAAAATGTACACAAAAATCAGGAATACCAAAAGAAAAATCATTAGATTTCTTAGATAACGCAGCATGGGAATCTTTATGTTACATGAGTGATTTAGATGGACTTAATGGCTTTAGTGAAAAAGTTGAAAAAGAATATAGTTCTAAATTTAAAGAATGGTATAATGAAATTAATCCAGAAGATTTAGATTTACCACCTGAATGGAAAAAGTATAAAAAACATTCATTCCATAAAATTTTAGTATTAAGAGCTTGCAGACCTGAAAGAGTTGGTATTGCATTAAACGAATTCATTAGAGTTTGTTTACCACATGGTGAAGAATTTTTATCTGCAAGAACATTTAGTGATTCATTGTTACAATCATATATGGACTCTAAACCAGAAGTACCATTATTCTTTATTTTGTCTCCAGGTAGTAATCCAATTAAAGATTTGGAAATTTTAGGAGGAGATATTTTACCTAAAAAAATCAAGAAAAAATTCACAAAAGAACATGGTTTCAAATATATTGCTATGGGTCAAAATGCAGAAAAAGGAGCTGAAGAAGAACTTAAGAATTGTAATAGTAATGGTGAATGGTTATTCTTACAAAATATACATCTTATGCCAAAATGGCTCAAAAGATTAGAAGAAAAAATGAAAGAAATTGCTAAAGAAAAGGGACATGAAGATTTTAGACTTTTCTTATCTGCAGAGCCAAGTGATAAAATTCCAGTAGGTATATTAGAAAAATGTATTAAATTAACAAATGAACCTCCATCAGGTCTTAAAGAAAACATGAAAATTGCATTTACTACACTTAAAAATGGTGATGGAGTTAACCCGATAGATGATAGGAGAAGATGCGGTGTCATTTTCGGATTATGTTATTATCATGCTGTTGTCATTGAAAGAAAGAAATTCGGATCTTTAGGTTGGAACAGAAATTATCCATTTAGTCTTGATGATTTAAGAAATTCAGATGCAGTCGTTGGTAAATATCTTGAAGCTGCTACAAGTAAAATTCCATGGGAAGATTTGAAATATATTACTGGAGAAATTATGTACGGAGGACATATTGTCGATGATATGGATAGAGTTCTAAATAATGCTTATCTTGATTATATTTTAGGTGATAAATTACTTGAAGATTTAGATTTAGTACCATATCCTTCAAATAATCCTGTTATGAAAGTCAATCCTATCAAAACTCCAATTAATAATACTGTATATCCATTTGAAATATGGGGAAATTATATTGATGCTGTTATTACAAGTGAATCCCCTGCCTTATTCGGTTTACATCCAAATGCAGAATTAGAATATCGTATTACACAAACAAATACATTATTTAAGAATTTAATTGATTTAGAACCAAAAGATTCTTCTGGTGGTAGTGGAGAAGGTGATACTGAAGGTAACAAATATGAAACAGTAAAGAATCAAGCAGATGATATTATATCAAGAAGTTCAGATGGATTATTTGATATTATAAAGATGAAACAAACCAGAGAGGGAGATTTAACACCTGATCAAAACGTATTTATGCAAGAATGTGAACAAATGAAGAGTTTATGTGATACTATTAAAAAGAATTGTAAAGATATCATAGATGCTATAGATGGTAAATTAACTATGGACGAAAGAATTGAAAGTTTAATATTCTCTCTTAGTTTTGGAAGAGTCCCTGCAAAATGGATTTCCGATGGATTTGCCACAAACAGAGGTTTGGCTTCTTGGCTTAAATCATTAATTGCCCGTATTGATCAATTAAAACAATTTGAATCCAATGATAATGTCTGTCCTAGAGTTGTATTCATTAATAGATTATTCAATCCATTATCATATTTGACTGCCGTTCGTCAATTAGCTGCAAGAAAATTAGATCAAGAATTGGATAAATTGGATATATTAACTGAACCTTCAAATTATTACTTAAAAGATAATGAACCTAAAGGAATTGTTTTCAAAGAGAGTCAAGGAGTACCTATATATGGTCTACATTTACAAGGTTGTCGTTTCGATGAAGATAATAAAGTATTAGATGAATCAAGACCAAAGGAATCATTCTTTGTTCTACCTATTATTTTCTGTAAAGTTATGTCAGTTGAATTCCTTGATCCTAAGAAAGATCTTAAAAATTCATATATATGTCCTATGTACAAAACAATTGATAGACAATCAACATTTGTATGCTTTGCTCAATTTAGAACAAAAGCTCCTCCAGCAAAATGGACAATTGCGGGTGTTGCAGTAATTTTAGATTGTGAAAAGACTGATCATATTACTACACTTAAATTAGGAAATTAAGATGAACTATTCCAAATAAATAACAGTATTCATAGAATTTAAGGAACACCATTTCACTCCTATTATTTTTGAAAAACAAAAATATTCACTAAAAGTAGGAAAAATAAATTTTTTTAAGGTGAAAAGAAAAGTGAGACTTTGATGGCCTTTTATATATAATTTGATGGAAAATGTCAGATATAATTATAAAATTTTCTAAAAATTTATGGTAGCTTGTATAATTTTTGTAAAAGATTTATACAAGAATTTCTCAAAATCTGAAATTAATATAATCCTTATTTCACTATCATTCAAGATTATTTCGAAATTAAGATGAAATTAAATTTAGCATTATCTTTCTGGTGAATTCAAATTCTTCTAAAATATTCTTTAAAAATAAATCAAAATGAAGATTATTTATCTAATGAAAAATTAAGCATAATTCCAAAGTTTACAATTAGCCATTGTTTTCTCTTAATTAATTTAATTTTTTTATTTTTATAAATTGCATAATAATACTAAAAATGGGAAATTGAACAAATCCATCATCCATCCGAACTTATCCATCAAGATATTCATTAATTTCACATAAAATAGGACAATATAACTCTTTGAATTTTATTTTGATTTATTTTTAATT
>JAJJKP010003828.1:0-14513 GCA_023805685.1 Ostracodinium gracile
AATTATTAATTATTTAAAAAAATGATAAAGCCTAATATTATTTAATTACTTACTTTTTATTTATTAATTAATAATTGAATAATATTGATTAATTAGATTATCTTCTTTTTCCTTCTCCTATTATTTTCCTCATTTATTCTTTTATCTTCTTCATCTTCATCTTTTTTCAGTAAATAACTAATTTCTTCTTCGTCTTTATCTTTAATTTTCAAATAAAATTCATAACTTTGAGCAACTTTTAGGCTTAATTTATTCATAAAATTAGAAATTAACTCGCCTAAATTATCCAGTTTTCCAATTTTTTCTTCCCATAATTCAGGTCTTTTTAAGAAATTAGATAATAATGATTTTGGATCAATATTTCCTTTTTTTGTATTTCCAACTAAGTATCTTGATATGAATCTTCTTACAGCTGCACCTAATTGAGCGATAGTAAAATCATCATTTTTATTCTCTTCAAAAGATTTTAATTTTTCATCGATTTCATTTTCATTGTTTATTTTATCTTTATAATCATCAGTTAAATTAGAACATAAATCTTTAAAGCATAAATGTTCAAATAAGAAAAATACATTCATAATTTTATCCGCTTTAATATCTTTTCCGTTTTCATCAAAAAACTCGATACATTTATTATTTATTTTTAAATAATCTGGAGCATTATGTAAAATATCTTTGATAGTTTCATTTTCATTAAAATTATTATTGGCTAAATAGAAAATAATTAATTGCATTGAGCCAAATATTGGTTTAAAATCATTATCTATCTCATTCATTTTTTTTGATTTAATATATTCCACTATTTCATCTATTTCATTTTTTTCTAAATTCTTTTGTTTATATTTAGAATAAAAGTTATTCAAAATATCAGATTTTCCTCCATTAAATCCTTCTCCCCAATATTTCATGAAATTTAAATAATCTTCACTCTCAAACAAGCACTTTCCTGATAAAATGAATTTTCCCAATTCATTCTCTATAGTATTTATATCATATATAAATGAATTATAATTTAAAAATTTATACTTCCATCATTTTTGAAAATATTTCTTCTAGAATAAATATTAATTAATTCTTCAAAATTATTTATAACTAAATCATTATATTTTTCATTAATTGATAATATTTGATTCCTATTTGCTTGATATATAGGTATACTTTTTTTCATATTTTCATTATAATAATTTAAATTTCTATTATTAGAATCATATTTTATTATATGATTTAAAAAGCCGTTTTGCCATTTAATAAAATTCTCATATGCTGAAGCAAAATACATTCCATATTCTTGTTCATTAATATCAGTTAAGAAATAGACCAATGCATCTTCTTTTTCTAAATTTTTAACTTTCATTTCTTCATTCTTTTGATATTTAATTGCATCATCTTTGATTTCTTTCCAAGATTTTTTAAAATTGTTAAATTTCTTTTCAACTTCATTAAATATATTTTCATCACAAAATCTTTTACTTTTAGCATCTTCTCTTGAGATATTGAATGAATAATTGTCTATCATTATATTTGAAAAATCATTAAATGCTGGAAGGTATTGCATTTTTTGAGCATTAGAATCATTCAAATATTTATATAATAAAGGATGAATAAACATATAATCTTTTTGTGGGCCTAACTCTTTTATCAAATTATCTTTTGTTCTATATTTGGTATAAGTGAAATATTTTAAAAATGGATATTCTTTAAATGGATAAATTTCCTCTACTGGAGGTTCTAATTCATATATAATAGTTCTGATATTATTTTCTTTTAATGGTAATAATGTTTTATTGATTTGTAAATATTTTTCGGAATAATTAGGATATTCTTTTATACTTGTTTTAATCAATTGTTCAACACTATTTTCAAATGTATTTAATTCTTCTTCTTTAGTAATTAATTTACAATTTTTAATTAAATCAGATAATTTTTCGAAAATTAAATTCATGAATATTTGGATATTTATTATATTTTTTTTCCTTAAAGCTTCATCTAATAAATCCCAATTTGCTTTTATAACATCAAGACAATTCATTCCTATCATTTCAAAGTCTTTTTTAAAAGCTTCATTTGGATAAAAATTTAAGCAATTAGCAAAGAATAAATGATTATATAAAATGAAATTTAATAATCTAAAGCCAATTTCACTTAAATTTCTGACTTTTTTCTGTACTAATAACAATATATCTTTAGATATAAAATTGATACCCATCTTTTTATTTACATCTTTATTTTCATTATTATTTTCTGATTGATAATTCCCTGGAATAAAATTATTTTTTATTATCTTTAAACAGTCTTTATTTATTATAGAAGAATATAATGTTTTATTATTATTATTTAAAGTCTGTACACAAAAACGAAATCCATACAATAAACTTTCAAAAACATCCTCGGGATAATTTTTTATCTTTTTATATTCTTCCAATTTTTTATTTATTACTTCATTATATTGATTTTCATTGAAAAATAATAATAATAATTTTTTTAAATTTTCTTCAACTTTATAACCTTTAAATAATAAATCACAAATTTTTGAGAATTTTGAAAATTCTTCACTTTTATTTTCCGCCATTGCTGGTAATTT
The DNA here is from genome assembly GCA_023805685.1 of Ostracodinium gracile. Lineage (NCBI taxonomy): Eukaryota > Ciliophora > Litostomatea > Entodiniomorphida > Ophryoscolecidae > Ostracodinium > Ostracodinium gracile. The sequence goes on from JAJJKP010003828.1 coordinate 2,582, forward strand.
AGAAATTATTTGATTTATTGATAAAATAATAAATGCATCAAGCCCATTTTTTTCCAAAAATCCGATTAAAATTTTGCAAGCATTTTCTTTATTTTCATCTTTATATTCATTAAATTGTTTACTATATTGTTCATAATTTTGTGGTTCAAAAGGCAAAAAATATTTTGTTAAATAAATAATTTCCTGCATATCTTCAGTTAAAATGTTAACAAAATCAATTTGCTTTGAATCAAATTTATAAGTAGTAAATGTCTCCCAATTTCTCTTCATTATATTGTAAAATAACTTAAATACATAAATTTTAATTACTTTTCTGAATTTATTCTCAGTAGAAGAACCTTTAATAAATGTTATTATTGGTTGAATACTTGTCATTGCTTGTTCTTTTTCGCAAATAAAATGGACCATTTTACTTAAATATATTTTTACATAAGATATTGCATATAATTTACATAAATTTGCATTATTAATTTCTTTTTGATTATCATTATATATTTTATCTAATAAATTAATACAATCTTTAAATATATCAAAAGTTAAATCTAAAATTAAAGTTGTTTCATTCTTACTTTCATAGTATGTTTTAAAAAAAACTTTATTTTGTTCATATTCTTCATTATTCGAAGGATTCAATTTGGTTAAATAATCAAAAAATAATAATATTTTATATTCAAATAAATTAATAATTGTTTGTTCTAAAAATTCATTTTTACATTCATTTAATATTGCCAAGAAATCAGAATTGTCATCCTGAATATCTTTCAAATTGTTCTTCATTTCTTCTGGGGTAGATCCAATATATATTATTAAACTAAATATTTGTTTATTATTATATATAAATTCATTTTTAGACAAAATAATTTCTATCAATTTTTTTCTGAAAGATTCAAATCTAATTTTAATATATTCACTCTTGAATATAGTAGACATAATTTCATTAAATGATTTATCCTTTCCTATTGACTTATCTAAAAATTGGTAGAATTTTTCAAAATTTTCAGTTAATTCTTTTTCTTGTTCTTCATTTATAAGTTTTGTCTCACTTGCGAAAAATTTAATTAATTCTGTAATATTCTCAGGAGTATCTATTTTATTTAAATTAAAGCAATCATTCAATAATAAAAATTCTTGTAAAGAATATATTTCTTTTGAAAAAAAATCTAAAGTAATTTGAATTTTTGAAGCTTTTTGTAATATTTCTTTATTTACACTAACTAATTGGGCCAATTTTTCTGGATTATCTTTTAATTTAATATATATTTGTTCATTTGAAGTAACAACTCTTAAGATTGATTCAATTCCAACAAATAATACTTTATTAACTACAGATGTATGTGGTAGACTTCTTTCTGATTTTTCATATTCTATTTGTCCCATTTGATTTATATCTTCAATTTTTTCATATAGATTATCTATAATTTTATTTAATTTTGCAAATGCGTTTATAATTATTGATATTTCTTCTGAATATCCTTCAATCCAATTTATTATATCTGCTACTTTACTTTTAATCTCGTCTTTTTCATTGTATTTATTTTTATTTGAATCACTTCTTAATTTTACCAAAAATGACATAAAATTTCTAATATTGTAAAAATCAATTTCATTTTTATTTTCTATATTATTATCTATAAATAATAAATAATAATCATCTAAGAATAAATCAAATAATTCAATTTTTAAAAATTCATCTTCTTTTTCACTTTTTTCCTCTTTTATAATTTCACATAAAATTTCATTTTTCTCCAATTCTGCTAAAGTAGAATGATTATAACTATTTAAATTTTTTTCATATACTTCTATTTTTTTTTTAATCTCTTCCTCATTTAATTCATATCTTTCTCTTAAAGAATTTTCATTGTTTTTATATTTATTTATACATTCATTTCTAAATTTTTTAACAATAGAACTTATTATTGGTTTTAATCCTGGTAATTTTAATCCTAAGATAATATTTAATTGATTTTCACCAGGCTGTTCAACAATAAATTGTTTACTATTTTCATCACTGCTTTCATTTTCTATAAAAATCAATTTTTCCAAATAAGCTTTTTTAGCCCTTTTTAAAATTGTTTTGATATTATCATTTTCTTCTTTGATAGCATCTTTATCTTTATCTTTTTCTTCTCCTTCTCCTTCTCCTTCTTCTTTTATTTTATTTAAATTTTTTTTCTTTTTTTTCATTTCTATAATTTTTCTATTTTCTTCATTTGATAACAAAGTAGAAAAATATTGATCTTTTTCAGCTTTAAAATAAAGTAAATATAATTTCTTTAAATAAAGTTCAGATAAATGCCTTTGAATTACACTAATCATATCAATATCATCTCGATTAACTGAATTTTCTGTCTTAAAGACTTTTACAATTATATCTTCTTCTTTTTCCATTTGTTTGAAAATACATTTATTAAGATTTTTCCTTAATTCACTATCACTTCCAATATAATTTATTAATTTATTTACATATTCCTCATTTAAAGTTCCTAATTCATTACAAAATTTATAACTCATAAAGCTTAAGCATTTATAAATATTTCTTTTCAAAACAACGTCGAAATCAAGGCACTTTTCAAATAATTCTTTTCCCTTTAAATTAACCATATCATCTATTGTGACTTCATTTTTTCCATTCAAATCATCAATAAATATTTGATAGTATCCTGATAAATGAGATATTGTTTCTTTTAATATTTTTTCTTCTCTATCTAAATTGTAATTAAAAATTCTAGTCATATGGACTATAAATATAAATGCTTTTTTTTGATCTTTTTCACCAAATTTACCACCTATAAAATCTTTTTCTTTATTTTCAATGAAAAATTTAATATAATTCAAGAAATGTCCTTCACTTGCCGTAAATCTAATTATACATAATTTAAAATTATTCTTATTTAAAAATTCGTCAATTTGCCTTTCAAATTCATTTTCATATTTAAATGAACTTATTTTTATATCTTTTATATTTTCTTTTTTTATTAAACCTAATAATGAATTATTGATATCATCCAATTCTTCAATTACATCTAAAACATTATTAAATGTATATACAATATTTTTATTATTATTAAGTTTTTCCACAAAATTTTTGAAATTATTATGTTCTCCTTTTTTATATTCTTCAATAATTTGCTTTGAAATATCTGGATATTTCCCTTGAAATCCATTAATTTTAATAGAAAGTAATATATCTTGTGGTAAAATTAAACTTATTTTAGAAATAACAAAACTCATCATATCCTGTTTTATATCTTTTTTCTCTTTTTTACTTATATCAGTTTGATAAATAATGCCTTGTATTTCTTCTAAATCTGAATTAATAAACATTTCTTTTAAATCATAATTTATTCCTTTATAAATATCTTTATCATAATTAATTAATTCACTTAAAATGCTATGAATCCTTCTTGATTCTTCTACTAATCCTTCTTTCAATAAATATTCAAAAGAAACAATATGTTTTTCAAATCTATTTAAAAATGGTGGTTCTTCATCATTTATTTGATTTTCATCAACATTTACTATACATCTAAAATTATCATTAACAATAGAAAAAGTATTTGTAGAAGAACCTATTGCAATTCTTGCAAATTTTTTTTTTCCCATTTCATGGAAATTTTGGTTAAACAAATCATATAACGCTGGATAGACTGATTCTAAATTTTTTAGAATTAATACTTTTCCTTGCTCCATATGTAATTGAATTTTATTTAATATTTTTAATGAATATTCTTCACTTTGAAGATCATTTTGAAATTGAGAACCTATATAAAAGCTATATTGTTTATTTAATTCTAATACAATTGATGATAACAAAAATGTACTAACAGAAGATTTTGAAATAATTAATAAATATCTACTTTCTAGATCATTGAGATTATCCTTAATTCTATCTAAAACATCATAATCTTTTCGAATAATATAATCAACATATTTTTCTTTCAGAATTCTTTTTATAAACTCTAAAGAAGTTGTATCACTATCTAAATAAAGTCCACCAAAATTTCTTTCAATACTTGTCATTGCAATTTTTTCTAAAATATGCTCTTCAATTGTTTGATTTTTTATTTCAACTAATTGTCTTGCTGCAATTTTGACTAAATGGTAAAAGTCTCTATTTCCATGAAATTCATCTTTTCTATCTAGATTATGTTTTTTAATTAAATAATCTTTATATTTAAAATAAACTTCTCCAAAGTCTTCATAAAAACCTCTATATGTTTCTGCTAAATATTCATCATAAGATTTTCCAATGGTTAAAGCTGTTTCTTTAGTTTCTTTTAGGTCTGGATCTGGGATTGATAAAAACATTCCTCTATTCATTTTAGAAGCATCTAAAACCCAATTAGATATACCAACAAAAGCAACTTTGTTATCTCCTTCGTTTAAGTCATATTCTAATTCAGCATGAATTACTTTTAGAGGATTATTAGGTGAATGCTCAGCTAGACCCATTTCATCGAAAAAGATCATTGATATATTATGTTTTTTATCTTCATTTTTAAGATTAGAAAATTTATTTCTTGCTATTTTAAATACTTTTTCAACTCCTTGAGAAGTACTGCCCATTGAACCCTGATATGAATTCAATATAATTTTTGGTAAATTTTTAAATAATGGTGAATTTGAAGATTGCCCTTTCATAGCTTTGTTTATTAATTGTACACTTAAAGATTTACTACAACCAGGTTTACCAACGATAAATATTGGAACTTTATTATTAATGGCAACAAATAAAGAAAAAACATTATCTAATAAAGCTCTATTTTTTGCAATACCTTTATCTAGTTGAATATTGTCAATAATATATTCCTCTTCTTTTTGAGGAATATAGAGAAAATCTAAATTTTTAAATTTTTCATCAAAGTTATTTAATACTTTATTTAATTCATTTTTTAATTCTTCTCTAATTTTTATATCTGTTATTCTCAAATAATAACAAACAAAAACTGATAAAATAATTGAATATACTTGTAGCGAATAAAAATCTACATCTTTATAGAATTTATCTCCACCATCAATTTGCCTATTTTCTAATGACTCATTGTTTATTCCCTTTTTTCCTTTTAAATATTCCAAGAAAAATTCATAAAAAATATTAAATCTTCTGATTTCTCTTAATGATACTGAAGATACGTCATTTTTTTTTCTTATGAAATTTTGAGCACAAACAATCATATTTTTAGCAAATTTATGAACTAAATTTTCTTCCTTTTTTTCTTTTTTTTTTTCCTCTTTTTTTTCTCCTTTTTTTTCTTCTTTTTTTTCTTCTTTTTTTTCTTCATATATTTTTGAAATTGGCTCTGATATAATACTTTCAATATATCTTTTTTCATCTTCTTCTTCTAGACTTCCAAAATCAAAAACAAAATTAAGTAAAGAATGTGGTAAAGGATTAACAGTATATACTAAAGTATTATTCATTGATTTTTTCATTTTCTCTATTTCTTTATCATTTAAATTCTTTATTTCTTGATAAGCTTTATTCGGATCAAGTCCAGCCTTTGCCATTGTATTTTTTTTCCCTTGTCTATAAGGGTTACATGCTGCAATGAAAACAATATTTTTTGGAAGAGGAATTCCTTGATATGAATGTTTACACATTAATTCACTTATTAAACCCATTGATTTACATGTATTAATTTCATCTAAAAATACCCATAATTTTTTTGGATAATAAATTTCACCTTTTGTAGAAGCTTTCAGTTTTTTATCATTTTCTTCTTTTTCTAATTCTTTTGCTTCATCTATGACTTTATCTTTAAGAAATTTAATAATATCTTTATCGGTTATTCCTGCATGTATATTAAATATTTTCATTTTATCATTAGAGCCGTTATTAATCATTTCAGATAATTTTCTAATTAGAGATGTTTTACCACATCCAGTCTCTCCCATCATTATTACTGGAATATTTGCACGAATTCTTAATAATATAAGGGCCATTTTAACAAAATTGTCTGCAGTAAATACATATGTTCCAGCAATTTCTTTTAAGGTATTTTTACCTTTATAAAATTCAGGTTTTTTATTTTTTTCTTTTTGATCAATGGGATTGTCTATATCCAAAATATCTTTTAATTCTTTAAGAAATTGCTCTGGTTTATATTTTTTATAATTTGGAATTTCATAATTTTCTTGATAAGTTTGAGAATTTGCTAATGCACATAATTGATCATATTCTGGATCACCTTTAACTTTATTTGTAATAAAACTGAAACTTTGTCCATTCCCCTCATGGAAAAAAATTAATGTAGGATTTATTTTATTATAAGAAATAATATCATGCTTATTATCTGCTAATTGTTTCATAGCATTATCTATGTCCTCATTCTCCTTATATATCCCAAAAAGAATTTTATGAACTGCTTGTTGACTTGCTAATATTTCATTAAAAGCTCCTTTTGTAAAATACTTAGTTATTTGTATAAAGCTTTTTAATATAAAAGTTCTTAATTGAGGTTGTCTAAGATCATTTACCTTAAGATAATAGCATTGGTTAAATTTTATAAATTGTGTAGCCAAAACATCTATAAATGAAATAATTTGGTAATAATTTGGTTCTTCAATTGTTTTTTTAATTTCATTAAAAATTAAATCTTGGCATTCTTCTTGACTTAATACTTTAGCAAATTTGACTGTCTTTTTATATTCACGTTGTTTGATTGAAACTGGCGTTATTGTTTCAAAAAATAAGTTAAATTTAGATGATTCTTTATCTTTTAATAGTTTTAAATAATTTCCAACAATTTGTATATTAGAAGTAATATCTTTTGGAACAATTAGTGGTTCTAATTTTGTTAAATGATTACGAGGAAATAAACTCAATATTGGAAATTTTTTCATAAAATCTATAAATCCATTCGGAATTTCAATTTTTATTTCAATATCTTTAGATAAATAAAAAATGTCTTCATTTCTTCCATATAATTTAGTTATTAATATTGAAAAAAGAAATTCAGTCATAAGTTCAATTTGATCGGTATCATATAAATCTAAATGAAGTAAGCTATTATTTTTCATTTCTATAATTTTTAGTCTTTCTATAATATCTTCTCTAGTAAATACACCTCCAAGAGGAAAATATATATATTGTTGTCCATTTTTTATTCTTGATTTAATATAAGTTGATTTTCCAATACCTGATTTATATGAAGAAATAATTTGTACTTTTGAATTATCATCAACTTGAAGGCTATTTAATTGTTTTTCTGGTATATTATCTAATATTTTTTTGTGTTTTAATCCAATTAAACTTTTATATATATCACTAGTTTTATTTGTATATAATATAATTAAAATTGATTTCATTTTTTTATACTCATCATCTTTAGCATATAAAAACTTTAGGTATTCATATAAAATACTTTGCTGGTCAAATTCTAATAATTCTATACCACCAATGATAAAACATGAATTAAATTCACATAAAATAGCTCTATATAAAAATGCAATTATTTCTTCAGCTGTTGTTTCTTTATTACATAATAGGATTGTTTGAGCTACAGGAATATGTTTTGTCAAATATTTATATATTTGAAATAACTTTTTTTCCAAATCTATACATTGATGAAAGAATATACCTTTATATTGTTTTTCATTTTCATCAGGTGAATTAGGTTTAATATCTTTATTTTTTTCCACAACTAAACTATCTTCATAAATACCCTTTAAGGTCAAATAATTATCTTTCAGTATATGGTTTAAAAATTCTTCACTATTATTTATAATATCATCATATATATTATCTTTTGATTTATAATTATAATTATAATTTTCTTTTTTTATTAAATTATTTGATAAAAATTTTAAAAATGGAGAAATTTTATTTTTGTTTGTTTCTTTCTTAGTAAGTATATCATAAATTAAATTAAATTGTCTTCCATAAATAAATCTTATTAAAGGCTTATTTTTATATGCTTTTAATTGAGATTTTTTTATATCTGTCAATATTTGTTTTAATTGATTCATTATTTCGAGATAATTATCAGTATTTAATTTGCATCCTTTATATGTTGATTCTAGTTTATTTATTTCTATTATTATTTCAATTTTTTCTGGATACCCAGACATATATATATCTCCTAATGAGTCATAAATATTATATATTTCTGAAACTTTTTCAATGAATTTTTTATTATTTTCAAATGATTGTAATTCTTTTTCATCTCCAGTTACTTTTTTAGTCAATTGAACTCTATCTCTTAATTCAAGGAGATTTTCAGAAGATATTTCAGGAGTAATTACTTTTTCTTTTTTGTCTTTATCAATAATTTTCTCATAATATTTACCTTTAAAAAAAAAGTTTTTAATGTTTGAAAGAATAAATTCAGATTTTTGGCAAATTAATTCAATTTTTTTTTTCGATGCTTCTGATTTATCTAAGCCGTAATCAACAAGAGATTTTATTTCAGAATAATTACTAACAAATTTATTAAAGCATATTTCTATATCTTTATCTTTATATTTTTCTAATTCAATTTTAAACTTCTCAATTATTTCAATATCTTTTTTTCCTTTTAACTCCTGTTCAGTACCTAATTTATTTATAAAGTCAACACATTTTTCTAAATCCAAAATATCATTTGCATTAATAAAAGCATTATCTATTTCTCCTACAAGTTCTTGGATATTCCTACAATCATCAATTGTTTTTTTTAATAAAAATGTTATGGCTTCAGGCTGCTCTTTTAATTTTAATAAAATATTCAAATAATTAGCACTATTATTATTTTCATCATATATATTGTCAATTGAAATATTAAATGATTTTAAATCATTAATTGCATTAACTATAATTTCTTCTTTATTTGATTTTTCTAATTTATTAATTATTTCTTTTAACTTTTCAACCAATTTTCCTTTTGAATCTATTTTTTCAAGAAATAATGAAATTGCAATACAAATATTATATATATCTTCTTTTTTAGATAAAATAATCATACTATTTCTGATTTTTTCTTTTTTATCATTATTAATATTAAAAATATTCATTAAAATTTCTATTTCTTTGTCAATTTCTTTTTCACTTTTACCTTTAATTGCATTAAGACATATTTTTAAAATATCCTCTTTTAGTGTACTTACACCATTGGTAAATATTTTTTTTAAATTATCAAATGCTTGTTCTGCTTTTTTTATCAATAGATCTTCGTCTTTAATATTTTGCTTCTTTTCTTCATATATTTTTAAAAAAAATGAACTTTTTTGTTTTAATCTTCTTTCTTCTGCTTTTTTTTTATATTTTATTATATAAAATGAATATTTTTCTTCATAATTTTTTTTATAATAATTTAATTTATTCTTTTTAATTTCGCTAATAAATGTTTTTTATTTCTTCTATAGTTTTACTTTCTTTATTTTCATAAAATCCTAATAAATCATCTACTATTAGTTGCAAATCATCAATAGCATTTTTAATAGTTTTATAATAATTATCAATTATACTTTTATAGTTTATGGCCTTTTCCATGTTATTTAAACTTATGTGTTTTAACATTTCAAATAATTTTTCTTCCAAATGTTCTTCAGGTTTATTCATATTATAAAAAATAATAATTTCAGTATAATCAATTTCTCCATTTTCTATATCTTTTCCTATTTCATCTAATAATTTTGTTGTTGTGCTAATATAAGCAGTTGATTTATATTCTTTATTTTCAAAATATTTTAAGTCTAATAAGCCTTTGAATAATTTATAATTATTGCTTTCTTCTAATTTAAAAAAATCATTTTTTTTAACACATAATTTACTTAATCTTTGTAAAAAATTTTTAATCATTTTGGGACAATTAGAAATGATATATAATAAAGAATTTGGATCTGCATTAAATTTATTTTCTAAAAAGAATTTTAATATAATTTCTTTTGTTTCTTTGCTTAGTTCATCACCATAATTTGATAAAAGCTCAATATATATTTTATTTATTAATTTAACATTTAGAGATACTTGTATATCTTTAGTTAAAAATGAATCAATATGTGCTCTTTTTTTGTCAGAATAAAATATTAATAATATAATATCTTCAGTTAAATTTTTATGTATATTAGGATTATAATTCTTAAATAAATCCATTAATTTTTTTTGCATCATTTGTAAAACGTTAGGATAGAAATCAGATTGGAATTCATTTTTTGATATATTACATAATTGAAATAATATTTTAAAATCATTTAAATCTTTAATCATTTTTAGTATTTTTTCATAAACTAAAATATATCTGTTTTCAAAAATTGCAAACCAGTCAAATTCTTTCCATTTTTTATAAAATTCATCATTTAATGTAGAAATATCAATTCCATCAAATATTTCTATAGGACGATACATTTCTCTTTTGTAACCTGGTAATAAATAATAATCATCTTTAGATAAAAAATTTAGTACATCCATATTTTTCAAATTTCCATTTTTTATAAGATTTAAACCAGTATCATGTAACTTTTTAGCTGTGTTAGGTAGTTTATCTCCATGTTTTGTCTCTGTTTTTGTAAAATATACCATATGATGAATATAATACATATTATCTAAATTTACATTGTCATAATATTTTATATATTTTTCAAAGAAAGATTCATTGAATATAATAAAATATTTATTTTTAGATTTTTGGATTTTTGTCAATGCTATATAAAATTGTGATATTTTTTGTAAATCATCATTTTTCCTTGGTCTAACTATTGAATCTGCGTATATTATTGGTTTATTTTGTTCTTTATCTTTCTTACTTTTCTTATTTTCTAAATTTGCTTTTTCTTCTTTATCATAAAGATTAAAAATTTCCTCTTCATTTTCTATGATATTATTAAGAAATTCTTCAACATTGTTTGAGTATGCTAATGCTATATATAATTCAGTAAAATTTTTTGATTTATTTATTAAAAATTTTATTTGTTCTTTCTCTAATTTGAATTTTTTGAATAAATCATTAAAATCAAACAAAGCTTGGTAAATATAATTTTTTTTTTCTTCATTTTCATTATTAAGTAATTCATTCATTCTATAGTTATTGAACATATAATTAAAATATAAAATTACACCGAATAGTTTTGTCCCTAAATATAATTTTTCTTTTTCATTTAAATTTTGCAAAATTTTTTCAGGTCTTTTTTCTAAAACTCCTATAGTGTTTATGATTTGCTTCTTTTTTTTTCATTTATTGTTCCAGGAGCTAATATTTTTTCAGATTTAAAACTTAAAATTATTTCATTTCTGTATTTAGTAGTATTCCCTTCCATTAGAGTCATTAGAAAAAAAGTAAAATTATATTTTTCTTTACCTAAAACTGGAAGTGTTGACAAAATTAGGCCTTCATTTTGTTTAGAGCCTTGCTTTAAATTTAAAACTGTTCTAAGATATTGAATATAATAATCAAATTGCTCATCAAAAGTCAAATGAAAAGATAAAGGAGGATCATTTTTAATTCCCCATGAGTAAATTGGATTAAATTTCAAATTATAAAGAAATGTATCAATATCCAATTTTTTTATTTCTATTTTATTTTCAAATATATTTTGATTTTTATCCGTAAGCCTAATTTCTACTTTTAGATTGGTCTTTTTTTCTTTCTCTATTTGATCTGGAAATATTTTGAATCTATATATTGAGCATATATATTTTTTGTCTTTTTCAAGATAGTCAAAATTTGCTACTTCAAGATCACTTATGCCTATATAATTCTTAGACAATTCTAAACTTGCAGGAGAAGTAGTTACATGGTTTTCTATAAAATATACATATTTATACTCTCTTTGATCTGCTTCATCCACCTTTTTTTTTGCTTTTTCATCCATTGTGGATTTAATATTTAATTAATTTAATTTTACTTAAAAGATACAAATTATATAGAATTTAACTATTTATAAAATAATTTTATATATATTTATTTAAACTAAGTGGTAGAATATATAATGGGGATTGGGGATTGGGGATTGGGGA
>JAJJKP010003829.1:0-14430 GCA_023805685.1 Ostracodinium gracile
AGAAATAATTTATAATATAATATTAACTATATATTTAAATAATATTTAATAATATTTAATTAAAATTAATATTTAATAAAATATATACTTTATTTATCTAGTTCAATAATAAGTCCTTTATTTTGGAAGTATTCCTCTTGCTTATCTTTATCACAGTCAAATCTTAATTCAATAAAACCATAAGGTTCATTTATATTATATGTATCTGGATCTTGTTCTTCCACAAAAGGGACTTCTAATCTACAATGTTTTTTATAATATCTAACTTTTGTTTTAATTATTCTAGTTTGTCCTTGTAATTCTTTTACTTCTTTATTTGAACTTTTATTTTTCATATTTGACATAGTTTCTAAAAATTCCATTTTTTTTGTTTTCACTGTGGTTTCTTCAACAACAATTTTAGCTTTCTGTTCAACATTATTATTATTTTCATCTTTTTTTTCTTCCTCTTTATTATCTTTCTTTTCTTTATCTTCTTCTTTTATTTCTTTTTCATCTTTTTCTTCATTTTTGTTACCATCATCCTTAATTTCTTCCTGGTTATTTTCTCCTTCTTTTTTATTGTCTTCTTTATTATCTTGTACATTATTATTATCTTCTTTATTATTATTATCTAAATTATTATTCTCTTCTTTATTTTCTTTGCTATCTTCTTCTTTTTGTTCCATTTCTTTATTATTATCTTCATTATTATTTTCTTCATTATTATTATTTTCATTATTATTTTCTTCATCTTTTTTTTCTTTTTCTTCTTCATTATCTTCGTCATCTTTTGGACCACTTCCAGATGGTTGTGGATTTTCATTTTTGTTCTCTTCTTTTACTTCTTCGTTTAATTTTATTTCTTCTTCTTCTTCATCCTCGTCTTCTTCTTCTTCGCTTTCTTCTTCTTCTTTTTGATTAATAGCTTCATATTGATAATCTTCGACATTAAAAGTAATTACAACTATAGGTAATATTTCATTTCTATCTTTATTATTTTCACTTTCTTTAAATGTTTTTATTTCTCTTTCTTCTTCTTTATGACTTTCAAATCCTTTCAATTTTAATCCTTTTATAAATATAAATTCATTATTATTGTTATTTTTTTTGAATTCATTCATAATATCCTCAGTTATATCTTCTTCTTTTTCATATTTTGTTAATTTAAAATGTAATTTTACTTTATCTGAACTTATTTTACCTTCAGGTAATTTTTTTTGGAAATATGATGGTAATAAAGTTAAAAATAATCTCTCATTAGTAAAATATGACAAATTATATACTTTAGAATATCCTTCATATATCCAATTATTGAAAAATTCATATATTTTTGTGACTCTTTTTGTCAAATCTTCAATTGTTATTTCCCTATTTTTGGAAGGATATTTTGATAAATACCATTCTTTTGGAATTATATTTTTGTTAATACATTTTATCATTTCATGGTATTTATCAATTAATACCATATCACCTTTAATTACACTTAATAAGCAATTTATATCTTCTTCTAATTTATTTATATAATTATTGAAATGATCAATTTCGACTTTAAGACATTCATCCAAAGGATTAAATAATTCATTATATTTATTTATTTTGAATAATACTTGATTTGCCTCCGTTGTATTTAGCAAATCAGGTAAATTATGTTTTAAATCATTTAATCTTTCTTCAATTGTTTTAATATTTATTTTTAAATTATTTTCAGTTGTAATTTTTTCTTCCTTTTCTTTTGGTTCATTATTTTCATTTTTTTTCAAAATATTATTAATGCAAACAATATTGAAAAATTGCTTAATATATATTTGTTTTTTTTGTTCCAAAATTTTATTACTTATACCATACATAAGACAACAATATGATTCATTTGGAATTTTATCAAATTCCTCAATTAAAGCACTTTTTGGTATTAAATATCTCTGACTAACTTTCATTAAAGCAGCTAAATTTTTACTCGAAGTTTTTTCTAATTTTTCAATTTTGTCTATTTCTTCAGAAATACTATTAGGATCAATCGGATATTTTTTTTCATCGATATTCAATAATATGAATTCATCATAAGCAAAAAGACTATCTTCTTTTAAGAAGAATGAATTTTCATATATTTGTAAAAGGAAATCATTCATTTTTTCAAATTCTTCTTTTGTTATCATTCTTGCTGAAATAAAAACATCCGAAATAATTTTTATTAAAGATTCATAAGTAAATCCATAGAAATTATCGGGATTACTCATTTCTTTTTGTTTATCTTCACTAATAGAATTCATATATTTATAAATGTATGCTAAAATACTGAAATAATCTTTACGCTGAAAACCTATAGGTATTTTGAACATTTTTGATTTTATATTAGAATATTGAACTAAAATAACAATGACCATTGTGAAATATATATATAATTTCTTCATATAATAACTACTTGAATTATTTGCTTCACAATTCATAAATCTATTAAATAAATTTACAGGAGTAGAACTAATTAAATCTATAATATATTCTTTCATTTCTGTTAAAATGGTAAGATCTCTATTAATTATATTACAATTTGAATAAAAATAATCTGGTATTAAATATTTATTATTTACAACTAAAATCAATTTGAAACTCTCATTAATGGCAGCATTTTCATCTTTCATTTCTTCGATTAGTTTTAATAATGATTCTTTGATCATATAACAATTTCTTATAAAAATAACTCCACCATTTTTCATAGCACCATGAATTATATCTAATTCAACATTTGTTAATTCTAATTTACTTGGAATTATTTCTTTTAAAGAAATTACTTCATTAATAGGCGAATCAGATTTCGCATTTTTTTCTGCAATTATTTCTTTTAATTTAGGCATATAAAAATCTTGAATTTCATGATAAAATAATATTTCTCCATTTCCGTTATCAAAAATCAAAATTGGTTTTTTAGTTTGTGCCATATTTTCAAAGAATAATTCTTCAATATTTTTATTTTCTTCGATATAATATTTTCTATATTTTGTTTCTCCATTTTCATCAATATAACTAACTTCTTGATTTTTCATTATATCTTTAATCACACAATTTATTAATGAATCACTTAAATTAGGTTTAATTATAGAGAAGAATAAAAATTTATTAAATGGATTAATAGTACTAGCTAATTCTTCATCCACAACTTCGAACTCCCTTTCAATTAATATTTCGTCTCTATCTAAAAACGTCTCCCATTCTTGTGGATGACTTTCAATATGATCAATTATTATTGAAAATACATATGAAGAATTTTCATTTATTTGCTTTAGGGCCGTCCAGGTCACATCCGATATTTTCGATATTGGAGAATTTATCAAGTTGTCTGAATCTTCTTGTTTTTCTTTTTCTTCATTTTTATGGAAATAATAGTTGTTTACATTATATATTATCTGTTTGAAATTCGAAGGTATTTCTTCTTTAAATTTCATGCCATAAAATAATAAAATCAATAGTAAATGTCTTCTTTTATTTACATCATAAATTTGTGAAATTTTATTATAAATAAAAAATACTAAATCAAATGCATGTTCATCGTGATAACAAGGAAATATTTCATCTAATTCTTTTTGTCTTTTTAATTCTTTTTCTAATTCTCTTTCTTCTTCTTTTTCTTCTCTCTCAGCTTCATCAATTGGACCACCCTGTGGATTTTTGTCGGGGGATGTCTGCTCCGGTTGGGGTGGTAATTCTTCTTCCTCTCTTTCTTCTTCTTCAGCTTCTTCATCATTTCTATTTTTACTTTTTTTTTGATAAATTTTTTTCGTTATTTCTTCCGAGTAAATACCATAATGATTTCTATAAAATTCTTTAATTAAATCAGATATGTATTCAATTGGTAGAACATATAGATTATCATAATAGAAAAATTTCATAATTAATTTATATATTTTAGAACAGACTTTACTTATATTTTTAAATTTATCTAATTCAACATTAAATATTTCTATTCTTTTTTTATTATTTTTTATTTGTTTTTATATAGTAGTATGTGTATTTGTTTCTATTTTATATTTTTCTAAAACATTTTGATTATGGTCTAATTTTTCTAAATTTCCTGAAAAATCGAATTGTTTATTATAAGTTAATAATTTTTTTTCTATTTCGATTAATCTAAATATATCTTTATTTATAACATTGTTTATTTTATTTTTTTGTTGGAATGAATTCAAATTTTGTTCTTTACATAATGAATCATATATAGAATCACTTATGACGTCGGCAGGACAAGTAAAGTTGATGACATAACAATTTGCAAAAGCTTTTGGTGATATTTTTGATGATGGTTTTGATTTAATTAAATATAATTTAAATTTGTCACTTTTTACCATTTTTCTATTTTTTATCAGATAACAATTTTTGCCTTTTTCAGCATTATAAGAGAATTTTTCATTTACTAAATTTTCCAAAATATTATAAATAGCTTCTTCGCATTGATTAATAAAAAGAATACTACCATTTTTCATTGCATTTTCAATTTTATCAAACATTTCACCTTGTTCATTAATATCATTATAATTAGTTTGTACAATGCTTTTAGGTGTTTTCATTTCAACAAAAGTAGAAATAATATTAGGACTCATTCGATTCATATCTATTAAATATGTTATTTTATCTTTCATAATATACATCATAGTAAAATTATCAGCTAAATAATCTGAATAATGTCCTATAGAAGAACAAAATTCATTATCTTTATTTGAAGAATCGAGTAATTCAAGGAATATTGTATATATATCAAATTCTTTAATATCTTTTAATTCTAACTTTTTTGATAAAGAATACAAATAGGATTTATATTCTTTTCTATAATTATTACTTAAAGGTGCTGCATAAAATAAGTAACTAGAAATAACAATTAAATAAAAATCAAAATTACTTAAAATAATATCTAAATTTTCTTTTTTACTTTTCCATATATGTAATTTTTGATTTGCAACTTCTATAAATCCATTAAAACAATCTCGTAAAGCTTGTAATTTTAATAAATGATTATGACTATTAGATTTTTTTGTATCTAATTCTCCTAATTTTTTTTCAATTTCAGTGACTTCATTATCAATGAGAGTTGCCTGTTGTAAATATTCTTTAACTGTTTTATTGTGGCCTTCTATTTCCTTATTTAATGCTTCTATTTCATCAGATAATTGTTTTTGATTATCTAATTCATTATAATAATTTTTACATACATTAAAATAATCACATAAAGTACCACATAATTTATATGGCTTTTGATACTTATTATCCCCAGCAGAAAAATCAGGATTACTTGTAACTTCTCTTACTATTGGCAAAAGTTTTTCTTTGGATTTGACCGGATTTAAATTTACGAAATTTTTAAATAATTTTACATCTAAACTTTTTTTGATTGTGTCCCATTCATTATTTTCTCCGAAAATTTCATATATTTTTTGTAATAAATATTTACCAAAATTAAGTGAATCCCAAGTATTTTTTATTTCAGTTATATCAGATTGAGACACTTTATTTAATGCATAACTTGTTTTATTAATTGCGTCTTTAAAAGGTTGTAATATGCCATCTAAAGTACTTTGTAAATCTTTCTTTTTTTTATTTAAACCTTCAATCACTTTTTCTTCCTGCTGTTTCTTTCCTACCCATGTCTTCCTTTCTTTAGTCTTATCATTAATCATTTTTCTGGTTTCTTCTATACTTTTATCTAATTCTTGTCTTAATGGATTAGATTCTTCTATTTCTTTTTGTATTTTTTCTATTATGGCTTTCACTTTATCAATTATTTCTAAACCTTCGTTATATTTTTTTTGTTTTTCTAAAAGAATATTTTTATATTCGGTATATTTAGAAAGATAAAATTCAGAAACATTACTAAATTGTTTTTGACATAAATATAATTCTATTTTTGTTTTTTTATAAAATTTATCATATATGGTCTTTGTATAATTATAAATATCTATTAAAATATTTGCTAAATTATTTTTAATATTTTCATTCATATCAATTTCTTTAGAAGAATTATTAACAAATGTTACCATGTTCTCATTTTTCCAACTATGGAAATTAATTATTGATGAATTTTTGACTATCGTTGGATAATCTACGAATAATTTATAATAATTATCTGATTGAGGTACAATATCAATACAAAACGAAATATTTGATAATAATCTATTATAAGCTTCTTCTTCACTAATATCATCGAATTCTTCTTCATTTATAAAAACGAAATTATTTAATATTTCTTTATAGTCCATCAATTTATTTATTGTTTCAAAAATATAATTAGCTTTTATATTTGTCGGTATATATAATATTGTCTTTTTATTTCTATGTGTAGCATTTACGAGGAAAGGGACTATTATATTAGATATAAATGTTTCTTTTGTTTTTGTGGTATCGTCATAGAAAGAATTATCTATTTCCATGATTTCGATACCTGAAATAAAAGATGCTAATTCAAATAAGGGTTTTTTACCGATTAATTCTTTTCCTATCAAAATTAAATTTGGATTTTTATTTTCTAAAAAATCTTAAAATTTTAATTACTATTTCAATATTTTCATCTGTTATTTTTATATATGTTTTATCTTTTATATCTTTTCCTCTGTAAAATACATTTATTTTAGATTTTATATAATTTATAAAATTTATTTTTTTATCCAAAAACACATGATTTTCGATTTTTTTATTTGTTTCTTCTTTTTTTTCTTTGTCTTCATTATTATTATTTACATTTATCATCAATTTATCTTCTTCATTTTTTTCTTCAATAAATTCTTCATAATTACGAGTAAATGCATAACTTTCTCCTTTGTTCCATTCATCATTAAAAATCATATCTAAGCTGACCTTGTCTTGCTTGAATACGGAATTATATGCTTCACATATTTTTTCTTTGAATAATTCAATATCTGCTTTTTTATTGAATTTGCTTTCATAAACTATTGAACTTTCATAGAAAAATATTTTTTTTAAATATTCGGGATAATCCGAAGTTCCCCTGAATTTAAAATCATGGAAACTTTGAACAACTTTCATCATATCTTTTATATTTATTTGGCAATGTAACTTTTTTGGTTCTTGTTTTATTATATTTTTTAAAATATTATTTAATTTTAATGAAGCTTGTAAATATTGTGTTGCAGTGATACCGGAAGTATTTGGTATGAATTGTCTAAAATGAAATTCTAAACTTGGTTTAAATATATTTAAATAATAATCATCTGTAGTAACAAAAGTCATAATTAAATATTTTGTTAAAAATCTATTAAATTCTTCTTGGTTTGGATATCCAGTCAAATTTCCACAACAACATATATTAAATTTTTTTAAATATCTCATCTCGTTATTCTTGGTATCGTATATATATTTATTTTCAATGAGTTCTCTTAAAGATTCAAATAATGTTGAAGAACCATATTCATCCTTTTGTTTTTTCATATTTAAATCATCGATGAATAATATAGTACTTTTTAAATTTTTATCTCCGAATTCATCTCTTTTAATTGTACTTAAACTACTAAAAATGAAATTTTCTACATCATTAGAATCAGTATAATATGAAGACACCATTTTTATTTTTAAAATATCTAAATCATCCATTGCTTTTTTGTCTAAAACGTTATCAACTAAAAATGATTTTCCACTTGTTGACTTTCCGTTGAAATAAAACGGAATACTCATATCTATGAATTTTTCACATAACCACGTATATGGTATAGTCTCATTTGTATGAATAAAAATTGTACTATAATAAAAAGGAACTTCTTTTGGAGGTAATTCTAATTGATATTCCTGATTTTTTAATAAATTTGCCCATAATTCAAAATCATTTGTTTCTAAATCTATATAATAATCAAAAATAGGTCCTTTTAAATCATCCGCTTTAAATATATCAGCAACTAATTTTTCTATTTTAGTTTTAATTACGAAATTACTTAATAAATTCATTGTCCAAGCACAACTAAAAATAAATATAGATAAAGTACACTTTTTAATAATTTCAATTTTTGGAACGACTCCGAAATTTTTTCTTCCTATTTTGACATCTTCGAAATTAAACATAGGTATAATTGAATCAAATATATTTATAAGAGTTTTCATTATATAATTTGGTCCTAAAGTTATATTTTTTATTCTATTATTTATAACGAATTCATTTATTCTTGGATAATAATTTTCAAAAAGACCTCTAATGTAATTCTTTAAAACGCTATTTTCAGTAATTTTTGGATTTGATTCAATCCATGTATAAAGAATTGTATCCCATCCAAATATATCATAATTACATGGTATAATTATTTGTTTAGTTAAAAATGAAGGATGTGCGTATTTTAAATTTGAAGTTTCAAATAAAAATTTATATCCTTCATTACAATTTATTACATCTCCATTGGCCAAACTCAAAAAATTATCTTTATCAAATAAATTATTTATATATTCAATCCAACTATCATCAATTTGACCATCTAAAATAACCATTTTTAGATTTTTAGCCACATGTTCTTCTTCATGTTTTTGATTTAACAAACCCACATTTTCTTCATCAATATCTTCATCTTTATTAAATGCTGATTTTAATTTTTCAGGAGATAAATCTTCGTCGACTTCAGGCATTTGGAATCCCAATATTTTTGTATAATGCTCATTTAATTTTAGTAACATATCTTCTGAATCATGATTGAATAAAGATAACATATTATAAAAAAAGTTATTATTTGGTCTATAAGCTCTTTCGACTTTATTTTCCGAAAATAATTCGTCAGCAATTTTACTTTTTGAATAAACTTTCACGTTATATATTTTACCATATTTGGATTTATCTATATCAAATAATTGTCTAGATATATTTATAATTAATCCTATTAAAAATGATTTACCTGAAAGAGGTGGACCTACAAGTATAAAACTGTTATAATGAAGTAATGATGAATATAAAATTTTCATTTGCTTTTCATAATTTTGATTATTTATTTTCATTGATGATAAAACTTTTGATATAGTATCAACAATCACCGGATCTTCGCAGTCATTTTTTTCTTCTTCTTCATAATCTTTCATTAAAAATACTTCATTTAAGAATTTTCTATAATCTTCTTTTTCTTCTTTAGTCATGATATTTTCTAATAAATTCATTAATAGATTTCTTAGATATAAATCTAAATTAATAGAGTTTATATTTCCAATATTATCATTTAATGCGTCTATTATTTTTGAAACGAAATACATTTGTAATCCTGTATTTTTAAAAGTGGATACTTTACATTGTAAATATTTTAATATATAAAATATTTTATTCGATCTTTCTTCATTTTTATCTATAGAAAGATTAATCAATGATTGATTTAAGAAGAAATAATAATCAAATTTAGGCATAGCAATGTGTCTATAGTAATTTTTTAAAACTTTTGGTATACTATTTTCGTCAAAAGGAGCAATATATGGTAATTCTCTATAGAAAAATATACTAAATTGATTTACATTTGCCGTGACTTTTTCTCCATTTTCTAATTCGAATTCACCACCTGATTGCAAAATTCTATAATATTCTGCTATTCTTAAAGCTAACGTTTCCATTATTTCAAATTTTATATTTTGTGTCTCATCTATACAAAGCCAACATCCTTGCTTTATATTTCCATAAAAAAAATTACTGAATGAAGTGAAGGAGAAATTTTTGGTAGTATTTATATAAATTATATTTTTTCCGCACAAATTTGCAAAAATTTTCAAAATTTCTTTTTTTCCACCATCTTCCAAGCCGTACATCTGGAACGGTCTTTGATTCACAATACAATTTGCGAAAGCCACATACATTCTTTCACTTTCAGGCATAATTAAGAAATTATCTTGTAATCCTACATATTCGAAGCCATATTCGAAAATATTTTGAATAAAATGTAAAACATATGAATCATTTTCTATTTTTGGATTAATAATTTTCACAAAAGCAAAATCATTATTTGAAGTAACATCTTCTCTTATTAAATTTTCAATAATGACTTTTGAATAATTCATTAAAGATATTAAATTAAATAAAATTCTTTTTTGTACTTTCGTAGTATCTTTTTCTTTTATCAAATTCAAAAAAAATACAATTTTTTCATCTTTTATTTCGTTATATAAATCAAACAATTTATCAAAAGCTTCATCAGCGATAAATAATGATTTTTCAATACTATCAATAACTAAATAAAATATACAATTAAATATACCTTGAGCTAAATTATCTTTATTCATAATTAATTCTCTTAAAACATCTTTAGGTTTTTTATCTTCTTGATTTTTGGCTTTCAAAGAAGCTTCGTACTCTCTTTTAAATGTCTTAAAATTATCCTTTAATTTTTTTATCAAAAAAACATCCAAAAATTCAATTAAATCTTGTAAAGTCCTACTACTTTTGGTTAACGTTGCTTTAAATTCTTCGTTATCCGTGGTAATTAATGATATGGTATTTTCGGGATTTTCGTCGACATTTATAAATTTGATCCATCTATATATTTTATATAACATTTTTTGTTTTATTTCATTTGATTCTCTTTCTTTAAATATTTCATTGATGTCATCATTTGATAATAAATAATATCTAGGAGTTTCTAATCTTTTTTTATTGAAAAAGTTATATATTGCTTTATAATTTTGTTCATATGATTGTATTATTGTATTAATTAATCCAATTTGTTTATCATAAACATGATCTAAAAATTTCTGTATTACACGGTAATCTGCACAATTTTTGTAAAAATTTTTTTTTAAATTTTCATTTAATAATCTTTTGTGTTCAGCCGGGTTATCTTTAGCGAATTCGTTCAATTCTAAAATTGCCTCTGATTTTTGGACATATTTTTGAAAATGGAGAAAATATGTCAAAAATTTTTGATATCTAATTAAATCATTGGTTAATTTATCCAATTCTTTTTTGATGAAAAGAAAATATTTATTTAAATATAATTTATTCAACATTTTTAGATTTTCTTCTACAAATTCAAATTCATTATCCATTTCTTTTTGAGTGAATTTGGTAGGCATTTTTCTATTATAAAAAGTATCACCAACTTGATGTATTAAATCTTTTAGTCTTTTTTCTTCATTTGCTCTATTATTTAATTCTTGTATTTCTGGAATTCTGCTGAATATATCCGGAAAATGTTTGACCCTGTCCAAAGATAGCCCAGGGTCGTCCATTTTTATTTCAGTTCTCAATAATTCATTTAATATTGTAAGTAAATGAGGCACTTCTCTTATGTTTACATTTTGTATTGCTTCTAATATAGGCACCAATTGTTCGTATGTTTCCACTCTTTTTTTTAATTCCATAGGAACTTGTGGTATATCTAAATCGACCAAAGCAACTTGGCACAAATCTAACCAATGTTTTATTAATTCTTTCATTTTTTTTAAATTTATTTGCAAAACTTGTTCACTGTCCCAATGATCAGACTGATCTTTGAATTCTTTTACGCTGTTCCATAAATTTACTTTTAATTCTTGTTCATAGACTAAATTATCCAAATTTTCAAAATCACTTTTTAAAGTCTCATCTAATTCCAAATCTTCTTCTTGTTGTTGATATTTATCTTTCATTGCTAAACATTTTTTTATTTTTAATGAATTTTCTTCTAAGAAATCAATTGCGTTAAAAGTATCCTCATTATAAGTATTCAATGTATCGTTATTTAATTCAGACATCATAGATTTTATTTCTCCGTCAAATTTTGCAATTTCATTTTTTAAATCAAGTCTGAATTGTTGTATATTATTATCTATGAAATATGATGTTGTATCCAATTTTCGGTCATATTTGACATTTAAATCTTTTAATTCAATGATAAATTTTGTATCAAAATCATGTATTTTAATTTCTTTACTTGTATCGATGATATTTTGTAAATCTAAAATATCATTACTTACATCTTCATGTAATTGTTTTTCTTTATTACATGCTTCTACCGCTTTTTTTAATTTTATAAAACTTTCGATATCAGTAGGATTTACACTTAAATCATTTAAATGTGAAGTCAATCTTTCGATAGTTTCCTTTACTTTTGTAATCAAAACATTAGGAATAACTTTTCTGATATTTTCGAGCCATTTTTTAGGTGCGTCTGATACCATTTCCAGTAGATCGTCCAATTGAAATTCAAAAATTCCGACATTTTTTATTGGTTTTAATTGTTTTATTACTTTTTCTTTTTCATGAAATTCAGCAAGAAGATCTTTTAATTGGTTTGGCGTTGCTATTTTTTCTAATTCTTTAAAATTAATTTTTGAATTTTTTAAATAATTGTCTAATATAGGTCTTAATACTTCAACTTCTTTATTTAATTCCACATGGCATAATTCAAAATGTTCTTTTAATGATTCAAATTTATTAGTTATTGTATCAGTTTCTTTTATTCTATTATTTAAATTTGAATTTTGATCCACACTTACTTCAAAAACTTCTTCAAAACATGACATATATCTTGGAAATTCTTGTGGATCAATAAAATTTTTTTTATATATTACACAATATATAGTTTCTTGAATAAAATTATCAAACACAGATTCAGCCATTAATTTTATTGAAGGATTATAATATATTTTATCTCCCATACATAATATTTTTGTGATGAGTATAGGAGGATCTACCCATTTATTCAAATAGCAATCATATAATCTTCTAAACTTTTTATCTAACATTTCTAAAGAATAATTTATAACTTCAAATTTAGTTTCATTAAAGACATAATCCATGACTCTTATATATCTTAATAATTTCTTATAATGAGTTTTTCTAGTAGCGTCTTGTGCATAGGGAATTGAATCTTTTATGAAATTTTGGATATTATTTGAAACTCCATCTTTTTTACCATTTTCATTTTCATTATTTCCTCCACCTACATTATTATCATCATCTAAAGTAATTTTTTTTGCGTTTTTATATTCCTTGTAAGATTCTTTACAAGACGAGTCTAAAATACGTTTAACTTTATTTCTAAAAGAATCTATTTTTTTATCAGTTTCAACTAAATTTAATTTATGTAATTCATTAAATTGATTTAATAAAACGGGAGAACCTTGTTTTAAATCGAAAATATTTAACATTTTCATACCTTTTAATAAAGTTCTGGTTTCTAAAATACCATTTAATAAATGTTTATCTATTAAAAAGAATTTTTTTTTTAATTTTTCAGTATAATATTGACGTTTTGTTTTTTTGTAAAATCTTCTCCATAAATCGAAAAGTTTTGCATTTCTGAAATTTTTAAATAAAGATATTTTCATTAATTGTTTATATTTATCATAATTATCAATCCATTCTTGTATAGAATAAACTGATGGAATTCCTTTTTGATAATGAATAACGGTATTTTTTGAAATAGTGATGTAATCTACATTTTTCCTTTTAATCGAAGGTAATATTTTTCTTCCTCCTATATTTTGAGAAAGATTATTAGTTATTTTTGATTTCGGATTAATATCTTGATATGAACATAATACAAAATCTACCGGGCCCCCCACCCTTTTGGCATAAAGAAAATCATTATCTCTTAGATATAAATGTTTGTTAAAAGTTGTAAAATCTATATATTTTGGTTTTTTTTCTTTTACAGTAATTATATTCGCATTTTGCTCCGTTAATGCTAAACTTTTTTTTTCATTACTATCCATTGTCTTAAGTTTAATCGCATTTAATTTAGATAAAACTGGCTTAATGTCACTTTCTTCTGTCTCCTGGCTGGTTAATTGCGGAAGTGCTGTACTTTGAGAAGTTACATAATTTAGGGAATTTATAGATATATGTTCTAATGGTTTAATTGGCTTTAGAAGCTTCTCTCCTCTTTTCATGATTGCATTTCTTGAATAATGTGATTGTATATCCGAAGGCAAACTAAAAATATTTTCATTATTTTCATCATCAACGTCTTTATAACGATATTTATTTCTATCAATTAGAACTGGAAAATGAATAAATTCACCGATGTCCTTTGGAATATTTTTCGCCGTTTCCCAATTCTGGACAATGACACTTCCCAATAATTGATTTTGACTTCTTTGAGATTGAAGAGATGGAAGTTGTTGAAAAGTATTTGTGTTAATTCTGAGGTTTGGTACAGATTTCATTACATTTATTTTTTCGTTGTCTTTTGAAGAATCTCCTTTGAGCCTATAACCTTTTGGTTTAAGTTTGTTTGAATTTATACTTTCTATTGGATCTAAATATAGTTTGTTAACAAACTTTATATTATCTTTGTTTTCCATGATAGAAGTTATTGAATTAATATTTTATTTTTTTATTTTATAATTATTTTTATTGATATTGGTTTTGTCATAAAAATTTTTTATTATTATTTTTTATATATTTTTTTTTTTTATTTTTTATTTATTTTTTTTTTTTAAATATTATATTTATATTTTTTATTTAATTTGGGTTTTGGGTTTTGGGTATTGGGGTTGGGGGATTGGGGATTGGGGATTGGG
>JAJJKP010003830.1:0-14382 GCA_023805685.1 Ostracodinium gracile
ATCCCCAATCCCCAATCCCCAATCCCCATTTAAAAAAAATTTAAGTTATTATTATACAAATAATTAATAAATATAAAATAAAATAAATTTAAAAATTAAAATTAATAAATGAATGAATAATATAAATTCAAACTTATATAATATTATTTAATTAAATATTATACTAATCAAGCATTAAAAATATTTGAATAAAATCCATTTGTTTTATTAACAGGTATAGCTTCCTTTTCTTTTATAATATGTTTTTCCTTTTTACACTTACCACGTACATTCATACTGTTTTCTCCATTGTCTATAGGTTGTGATGTGGAACTGCCATTATATTTATAGGTTTCTGTATAATATGTATATTCTTCAAATAAAGTATATGTAGAAATATTTATTTTATTTGTTTCTGAGTCAAAAATAATATCCATAGTGTAGTTAGCTTCATTAAATTCTATATCTAAATTATTAACAACTTTATTACATCCTTGTTCTTCAGAATTTATATCAATATTTGCTTTGTTTGGCCTGCTTCTATTTATTATTTTTGCCATTATTATAAGTTTTTTAATATTATCTTGTTTATATTGTATATCAAATTTAAACTCTCCTTGTTTTTTCATATCTGTTAATGAAGAATTTATTGAATTAGTTTTATGTTCGGATTTATCATAAATTGTTATATTTTGTAATTCTTCTATATTGTTTAATGTCTCAAAAACTGAATTATTAAATGGCTTAGTTTGATTTACAATTTTTTCAAATTCTTGATTAAATACTTTATAGGTCATACTTGCACAATCATTGATTTTATTATTTATTTCTTCAATTGATTGTTTTAAATATTCTCTTAAATTATAATAACTTTCATTTATTTCATTATTATATTCTTTAGATATATTTGTTAAATTTAATAATTTTTCATTTAGATAATCATTAATTTCTTCTTCATATTCATTTTCTTCTATTATTCTTTTTGCTTTTTTATAACCTTCATTTATTTTATTTTTATTAGTATTAATTTTTTTATCTATATCTTTAAAAGCATCTAATGTATCAAAATTTATTTTTATGTTATTTAAAGATTCTATGATTTTTTGGAAATTTTCTTCTATTCCCTGATCAAATATTCTTCCTTGAGATTCATTAGCCATATCTTCTTCAGTTTGCTCCCCATCAAGTCTTCTTCTTAAATTATTAAATTTTTGCATTCTTTGCTCATTTAAATGATTTGAATAATTTGATATACCATAAGAATTAATATCATCTGTTAAATTATTTACATAATTATTATTAAAATATGTATAACAATTATCTACGAGTGCATTGAAATTATTTGTATTTAAATTCTCAATTTTTTTTGAATTATTATCTATATTATCAACAATTATATTTTTAGATGCTTTATTTAATTCTTTTTTCATCTTTTCAAAAAGAGGGTGAATATATTGATTTCCATAATTATCTAAAAATACTATTGTACTATTTGGAATTTCAAAAGCGTCAAAATATTCATTATAATTTTGAATTGCTCTTAAAGTATTATTTATTTTTTGATTAACTTCATTCAGAACTTGATCTGTGCCAAGAGAGAAAAAATCTCCAATTTGTGATTTTAAATCCTCTTTTTTTCCTCTTACATAACTGATTAATTCATTTGATTTATGTTCCAATGCTTTTTTATATGAAGAAATTAATTTTTTTTTTAAATATTGATTTAATATTTCAATATAGTTATTTCCCATTTCTGGCACAAGAGCATCTACAGTTATATTTATTTTTCCCAATATATTTTCATTAAAAGAAGCTGAAATGATTGCATCATTTTTTAAATAAGATATATATTTATCTAATATAGTTATTCTCGATTCTTTTATAAATTCTGTAACTTCTTTTTCAAGTGACTGTAAGATTTTTTTATTTTTATTGACAATAATAGAATCTAAATCATTTAAATTAAATAATCTTATTTGTAAATCTTGAGGTAAAGCATCAATATCAGCATAATATTCAAGTGTATAATAATATAATAAAGTTTCAGATAAAGAAAATCTAAAGTTATCATATAATTGATTTATTTTAAAGTTTTCATTATAATTAATAATTCTTTCAAAAAACTGATTTCCAAAAGTAGGTATAATATTATTAAGTAAATCATTAAAATTTGAAATTATTATTTCTCTAATAAACCCATCTACTTCAGATTCTTGCTCGTCTCTTTCAGAATTAAAAAAATCAATATATGATGAACACATAGGAGATATAGTTTCATAACTAACTTTAGTAAAACTCATTATTTTCCAAGTATCATCTAAATATATGTCTACTTCATAATTGTTTCCTTTAATCAATAAGATTAAATTATTAATTTTTGGTATATTTTCATTAATTATGGAATTAATATTATTTTTTATGTCATTATTAAAATCATAAATAGTATAATCAGTTCCTGGTTCATGAGTTACATTATATAGAGTAGGTTTTAAATTTGATTTATAAGTAGAATCAATTTCTTTAATTGAATTTTCGAAGTCAATCATATTTTTTATTTTTTTATAATATTGTTGATATTGATTATCTATTGTTTTTTTAGTTTTTTCTTTATATTTATCAACAATTTTTTTCAGTAAATCATCAATAATATTTCCAATTTTATATGTTGAATTTAATAAAGTGTATTCTTTACAATTATCAGTTGATGTTTCTTTTCTAACTTCTTTGATATAATCATTTAATCCTGGTTCGATATAATCTATATATATGTTTTTATAAATATTTGAATAAAAACCTTCAAGTACACTAAATATTGTTGAATTTAATTGATTGAAAATTTTATTTTTTATCTCTGTAAGTGAATTATCTATTTTTGAATAATCATTATTATATGAAGTCATAGTTGAATTCAATCTAATTGTTTCATTTATAATATTTTCTTTTACTTTATTTATTATTTCACTAATATATTTTTTTATTTTATTTATATTATTTACATCTAATATTAATTGAGATGAATAAAAGTTGCATATTTTATTTTCAATACTATCTTGCAAAATTTGAGTTATTTGTTTTTCTAATATATCACTATTAGTTTCATTTCGAATTCTAACATTATTTTCTGTTTTTTTTGTTAGATTTAATAAAGATTCATTTAATGTAGATATAAAACTATATTTATCAAATATCCAATTATTAATTAATAAATCTTTATATTTATATAAATATAATTGTACAAAAGTATTATCATTAACAGATGAATAAAATTGTTCAATTTGTTTTCCATTTTCTGAATTTTCTAAATAAAATCTTGATACAACGGAATATTCATCGCCGGTTGTATCAAAATCATATAATTCGTTATATATTTCTTGTAAATAATTACGTGTATTGATAATATTATCGGATAAAATTGTATATACATTAAAAAAATCATCTTCAGATGCACGTAAAATATATTTTTGTTTTTTAAAATTCATGGCTTCATTAAATGAATTATTTACATTATTTATAAATGAATTAAAATTGTTTTGAACTTCTATTTTTCTTTGATTTAAAATATCAGAAAATCCATTTTTATTAATAGGTATGTTTCCTACTATGTATAAATAAGCTTCATTTATGATTTTCAAAAAATAATTATAATAAAAAGATATTGTATAATTAAATTCAGTTCTTTGAAATTGTTCAATTGATTCAAAATAAGTCCTTGTAATATTACTACTAATTAATGTTTCATAAGCTTGAGCCATAATACCAAATTCATAAGATGTACTTTTGAAATTGTCTTTATTCAGATTAACTTCAGAATATAAATAATCAAAACTTTCTTTCCATTTTTCAGATACATTATTTAATATATTTCCAAGTTTGTTTTCAATTATTTTTTGATAATGATTATAAGATGCATGAACAATATTATTTCCATATTTATCTAATAATGTAGAATTAGTCCAATTTTCAAAATCTGTTAAAAAATTATTAGTTATTTTTTTATTTATTGTATCTGTTTTGACTAAATCTATTCTTTCTTCAAGTTTATTTATTTTAGAATTATAATTATTTATTTTTGTTTTTAATTCTGACATAAAATCATTAAAATTTTTTTGAAATTCTTTTAAATATTTATCGGATTTAATTTCAGATTTTATTAATGAAAGATGATTATTATTAGTAGGAGATGGTAATGATAGACAATAATAATCATTTACATAAACACTCCAAGCACAATTTGTACATCCATAACAAATTCTTCTTTGATATTGTAAACAAAAATCATTAATATTATCATTTCTTGTGGTTAATTTATTTATTGATTGATGTTTATTATTAATATAATTTTTTATAGAATTAATATAATCATCATCTTTTTTTTTATCTTTATTAATGAGAGGTAAAAATTTATTATTGAAAATAGTATCAGAAAAATAGTTATTAAGTCTTTTAAATAATTCATCAATTTTATTCATATGACTATTATAAAAATTTAAATCATCAAAATCAGGATATTTCTCTGTTATTCTACTATTTTTCAATGATTGCAAAACTTCTCTTATAGAAGATAATGAATTTTTATATTCATTTACTAAATCTAAATATAAATTATTTGCTATATATTGTTGAGAATATTTAAAATTTTCGATATATTCATAATATTTAGAAAGATATCCATTTGTTTTCTCTTTTTTAGTTATGGTATCTTCAAATTTTTTAAAATCTCTAACCACAGAATAAAGCCGATAGTAATAAACCTTTGACTGTGGAATTTCATTTACTTTATAATTTTTCAATAAATCAATTAGATATTTATTATTATTTATTATATTATATAATGTATTAAAATAATCATTTGCTTTATTTTCATTTTGTATAATATCATTCATTATTTTGCTTAAACAACTGTTGAAAGCTTTTTCATATGAATTTAATAAATTTTTTAAAGAATCCTCAGAAAAATAAATTAACTCCAAATCAGATATAAAGGAATTTAATTGCGCTAAATCTCCACTTATAAATTCTGAAATATTAGATTGGACATTATCCAAGTAATAATTATTTTCATCATTTATTTTATCTACTACTTTTGACCTTAAATCTTTCATTTTTTTTTCCATATCAGTTTTATTTTCAAAATAACTATCTTTTAATGTATCTTCTTCTAAAATAAATTTTGTATATTTTTCTTTTTCCATATATTTAATAATATTTGTATAATTTTGTCTGAAATTAATCATAATTTTATCAAATACTTTATCTATTAATTCATCATTATCTAATTTTCTAGATATATCATCTGCGTCTGAAATGATATAACTGAAAGAATCATTATTAGTTTTTATCTCTCTTTCTGAAGTAAAAAAACCATTTTCTTTTAATCCCATTGAATCATTGATAAACTTTCTAACTCTATTAATAATATTTGATATATAGGTTTTAGAATCATTTAAATTTTTCATGATTGTTTCATAATCTTCCTCATTATTTGATTCAATAGTATATGTTCTATTATCTAAATTATTATATATATCATTAATTGTCCTAATATCTTTATCTATAGCTTCATTTGTAGATTTTTCAAAATTATTTAGAATTGTTTTTATTTTATCCATAAGAACATTTTTTTCATTAATATAATAATTTTCTAATATATTTTTTGCTTCTTGAACAGTATCAACATAAGATGATGACGTATAATTTAAATAATATGTAGTTATTTCTGTTAATTTATTTTTTACTGACTTTAATATTTTCCCTAATTCTTTGAGATTATCAAAGATATCTTTAATTAGAGAATGAGAATGAGAAATAAAAGTAAAAATATAATTATTTAGATATTCTCCATGTTCTTTTAAATCACTTATTAACATTTCACTATGTAATTTTTTTAAATTATTAGATAAATTTGAAATTTCTCCAATTACATTTGAATTCAAAGTTTTAAGAGAAGATAAAGATAGTGTTGAATCAAAAATTTCAGATATTTCATGATAATCTATTAGATTATTTAAATCATTTATTTTATTTGATATTTCACTAGTTATATTATTTAATTTTTCTTTTGTATTATTATATAATTCTGTTGCTAAATGATTTCCAGCTTTTGATAATACTGATAATTTATCAATTATCTGGCTGATATTTGATTCTTGGCTTAAATAAACTAGATTTCTATTTTCATTATTAATATTTAAATTGGAATACATTTTTAAGGCATTTCCTTCTTTTATATCAGGGTCATTTACTAAATTAATATTTATATCTACGCCTTGTACA
Organism: Ostracodinium gracile; assembly: GCA_023805685.1. Lineage (NCBI taxonomy): Eukaryota > Ciliophora > Litostomatea > Entodiniomorphida > Ophryoscolecidae > Ostracodinium > Ostracodinium gracile. The sequence goes on from JAJJKP010003830.1 coordinate 6,253, forward strand.
TCTCTATATTGGAATAAACTTGCTTCTTGTGAATCTTCATGATTAGAAAGTGCTAATCCCATTAAATTCCTATATTTTCTTTTTCTCTTTTGCTTATTTAGTTTATTTAATTGATCTTTTGATTTATATACAACAATTTTAAATATATCTTCGAAATCATCATCAGTCAATTGTATTTTTTCTTTCATATATGGTTCTAAAAAAGGTAATAAATTCTCTAAAGATTTTTTGTATTTATAAGGATCCAAATTATTTATTTTTTCTGTTTCATCAACTAAATGAGTCACTTTTGTTTTTATATAATAATTATCTTCATCTGTTGTAATATTTGTAATAGCTAATTCATCATATTGTAATAAATGTCCTTCTATATCAGTTGTAGTATTCATATCTGTTGTACATAAAGATCCCAAATTATTATTTATATTACATGATCCTCCATTTGTTTCCCTTATATACCTTCTATTTTTAGCTTTATCTTCAGATTTTATAACAGTGATATTATTATTTTCCTTGTCAGCTCTTTCAATAGCAGGAGGTCTAAAAAAATATAAATCCAAAAGTATTGTATTCATTTGAATTTCAGGAAAAGATTCAGGGCATGTTATCGATGTAATAAAATCATTATCTGTGATATTAAATAAGCATAAAGGAATTGGAAGATCCTTATAGTCATCCACTGAGTTTAATATTCTGGTATTACTTTCAGTCTTTTTTGTTCCACCAGTAAAATCTACCATTAATTCAGGTTCACAATCATCGGCATCTAAAACATTACATTCACTTACTATTGAAATTGCGGCTGTATACATTTTAGAATAATAATATTTATTATTTTCATCAGCTTCTTCTTCTGAGATTATATAAATATCATAATTTGTTTTTCTGAGGGATTTTACGGTAAATGATTTTCCATTAGTTCTTGTTTTATCTTCTGATTTCTGAATTACAGATACTCTATTTAATTCACCAGGTGTTGTAACAATTTCAAATTCTTTTTCTAATTTTCGGGGTTGTATAGGTTCAATAGGTATAGGTTGAATTATCTCATCGGTAGAACAAGATGAGTCAATTTCACAATTTGATTCTGGTTTCTTTTTTAATAGATATATTGCTAATATAATTAAACCAATTAATATTATTATCCCCAATGGTATAAAAGTAAATAATAAAATTTTCTTCTTCGATGGAGTAATGTACTTTTTCTTTTCTCCTAGTTGTTTTCTATCAGAATAAGTTGTTGGATAATTATCGTGTAATTCCATAAGCAATTAAAGATATAATTTTTTTTCGGTATTTATACCCATGAGTCCTTTTTTTGACGAAAATATAAAACAAAAAAAATTATTGAAAACATATGATCCTTTTTTTGAATATTCATAAAAGGATTAAATTAATAAATAATTTATTTTTTTTAATTATTAAAAAAAATTTAATATATTAAACAATATTAATAAATAATTAATTATTTTTAATTAATAAAATATTTGACGCCAATTAGATATATTTTTACATTTAAATAAATTTCAATGAATCAATATCTTTTTCTCCATCTAATTTATTCACATAGAATTTTATATTGTTATTTTTAAATTCTTCATTTAATCCCTTAATTATATCAATGCTCATTTTTGTGATTTGATTCCTTTCAAAATGAATTTCTTTAATATTTCCTACAATTTTAACCCAATTAATTAACGTTGAAAATCCCATATCATTTCCACTCACATTTTCAAGTTCAAAAACTTCTAATTTATGAGAATTTTTAATGAAACCACTAATACCTACAAGACCAACATCTCCTATATCATTATCATTTATATTTAAATATTTTAATGTATTTGATCCTCTACTGTTAAATAATAGTAAACAAGTCTCTCCGGTTATATGACAATTATTTAAAATTAATTTTTCTAAAGAAGTAGTTTTTTCAATCATTGTTCCTAATTTGAAACAAGACTTTTGAGAAATGTTATTATTACCTAAATTACAATATTTCAATAAATTATTTTTTATAACATATTGAGATATAGTTTCAAAATCTTCATCTTTTAGAGAACAGGAATTAAAATTGATTGAGATCAATTTTTTATTAACTTCATAATTTAGTAAAGAATTACTTAGTAAAACAGGAATATTTATATTATGACTAGAAAATTCAATTTCCTCTAAATCATTAGAACCTGAAAAATAACTTTGAAGACTTGTTAGATCTTCCTTAGATGTAAAACAGCTATTTAATGTTAATTTTTTTAACTTGCTATTTTTGAAAGAATCGACAATTTCGGGTAAATATTTATTTAATAACATAATATTACTATATGAAAATTCAGTAATATTTTTAAGATAAGTAAATATGATTGGTATTACATTATTTAATATTTCGACATTAGTTAAATTTTGTTTGCTTTTTAATACTATTTTAATTGATTTTAAATTAAGACAATTTAATAATAATGAATAAAAAACATCTAAATTTACTTTAGATAGTTCTATAGATAATATTTCTAATTTCGAAAATATATTATTTATTTGGAAAGAAATATATGGAGATAAATTGATTACATCCATTTTATCAAAATTAACATATAGTTCAGTAGGTGGTTTATTTAATTTCAATAAATCAGGGAAAAGATTAATATTTATTTTGCTTGTATCATTTAAAATTTTATCTTTCAATAAATCAAAAGTCAATCCAACTTTTTGGAAAAAAAGATCTTTCTTTTTTTTATAAATATCTAAAATATTATTTTCACCAAGTTTTACAGTTCTTATTTTTTTTAAAATTTCTATATCATCTTTATCTATTTCAGAATATTTAAACATTTTTTGTGTTAAAAAATTATTAAAAGCCGAATTTTGACCATTCAATATAATATACGAACGTAAATTTGTATAAAAATTAAATAATAAAGAATTTATTTTTTGATTATATTTCATACTCATTTTATTGAAATAATTCAATTCATCATAATTTTTCAAGCATTTATTTAATAAATCAAAAACAGTCAAAAAATATTGGGAATTATTTAATTTTAGTAAAAATTCACATAAAATATCACATAAAAATTTATTTTTTTTTTCATCATTCATTTCATTATTTTTATTTTTTTTATCTTGATCATTTTTTGATGTTTCTTCTTCTTTCTTTTTTTTATTTTCTTCTGTTCTTCTTTTTTCTTCTTCAATTTTATATTGTTGGAATTTTTCTTTTTCTATTTTCATTTTTTCTTCTTCAATTTTGAGCTTTTCTTCATTTTCTTTCAACTTTTTAATATATTCATATAATTCATGAATTTTATTTTCTTTTTTTTTTCACATCTTCATTTAATTGATTTATATTATTATCTTTTTCTTTCATAATTTCATCTGTTTTTTCAATTTTTTCTTTTAATTCTTTATTTAGTTTTTCTTCAATTAAAAATTGATTTTTTAAAGATTCTATTTTTTCACTTGATTCTTTAGTTTTCTCCTTTAATTGTTCTTCTAATTGTTTTATTTTATCTTCAAAATTTTTCCTTTGTAGATTAATTTGGTTATTATTATCTTCATATTTCTTTTTTTCTTCCTCTAATGCTTTATTTTTTACTTCAAATGATCTTGTTTCCATTTCTAATTTTCTTTTTTCTTCATCAATTTTTTTAATTTTTTCTTCATATATTTTTTTTTCTTCTTCATATATTTTTTTTTCTTCTTCACAATTTTTTTTTAGTTCTTCATATTTTTTTTTTTGTTGATCTTCGGATTCAGTAAAGGTTGAACTCTTTAATGATAATTCTTTATTCTTTTTTTTTAAAGAATTTATTTCTTGAGAACTATTTTTTACCTCCTCTTTGAAAAATTCTTCGAAAGTTTGCTTTTCTTTTAATATTTGTTCATTCTTTTCTTTTAGAGATTTATTCTCATTTTTTAAATTTTCTATTTCTGTTTCTAATTTTTTTTTCTGAGAATCAAAAGATTTTTGCATTGAACTCATTGATTCCATAAATGATTGTTGAAGGGTTTCTATATCTGCCATTTCTAATTATATATTTTAAATAATTGTTTAAATAGTTTATAATATTATATTATCTTGTAATATTAAAATAATATATTTAGAACAATGCGGATTTTGGATTGGGACAATCACCAGGCTACTCTTTAAATCCAAAAAATTATATAAAATATATAATAATTATGAATATTATCAATGACAGTTATTCTTATTTTTAATTAATTATTATATAAAAAAATGAATGAACTTAATGCAGAGGTAAAAGGTATAACTGTTCAAAATGATGAAAAAGTCATCATTAAAATTCCTTTAAACAACGGTGGATTTTGGGAAAAAGAATATAATACAAATGATATAATAGAAAAAGTAATAAATGATTTTAAAGATGACAACAATGAAGATATCCCTGAAGAATATATGAATGATTGGAAACAAAGAAATGGATCCTTAAAAATGGATGATCAAATAAAAACTTTATTAGTTAATGAAATCAATATTATATCCATAGGGCATAGTATTAAAACAAAACCTTTAGAATTAGGAGAAGAAGTAATACCAGATATGATAGGAAAACCATTTAATGATCCTTTTGAACTGTTTGTGTTTTATAAGAACGATAAAATGTTAAGAATTCAAAAATATAAAAAAGAAATTATTGAAGAAAATGAATTAGATGATTATGGTTCTTCTTCGGCTTATTGTAATGGAAATGATTATTTATTCATTTCTGGAGGAGAAGACAAAAATTTAAATATCGTTACAAATTTTTGGAAAATTAATTTAGAACATTTAAATATTGATAAAATTAGTAATATACCGGGTAAAAAAAATCATAGTATGATATACATACCTGATTATTATGTTTTTATAATAGGAGGAAATGATTTGAAAACATTTTATTATAATACTGATAGTGAAGAAATATGTGAATGGGCTGATTTAAACCAAAAAAGAATTGAACCTTCATTAGCATTAATAAATAATAATTTATATATCTTTGATAATGTTTATTCTAAAAATGGAAATGAAGATTTTTCTTTGGAAAGAACAGATCTCACTTCAGAAAATGCAAAATGGATACATATTAAACCTTGTGTTGAATCTTTTCAACCAAAAATGAATCAAAAATTTTTTGGTATTGTAAAAAGTCAAGATAATAAAGAAATTATATTTTTAGGAGGAAATATGGATGGAGATGAGAACGAAGAAAAATATAATTATAAATATAATCCAAATACAAATAAAATTGAAATTTCTGATATACCTTTTGTAGAATATACATTTAAAGAAAAAACGTTTTTATCTTATAAAACAAATATAGATTATATATTTCCAGATTTTAATAGGCATCATCCAGAATTAATATTTTTTCAAAAAAATAAAAATAAATTAAGTGTAGTTAAATATAATCCAAATCAATCCAATAAATTAAGAAGTATTCCAAAGCCTATGATTAATAATAATAAATATAATTTTAATATGCCTTCATTATCTATTAACAAAGGAGAGGCAGTTTTTGAAGATGTTAATAAAAAAGAAAATGATAATCAAATTGATAAAGATAGTAATAAAGAAAAAGACAAAATAAGTAATAATGAGAATGATAAATTTAGTAAACAAGATAAAAAAAGTAGCAAAGAAATTGACAAAAAAAGTAATATATTAAGCAACGGTTATAGTAAAAATGATAGTGGAAGTAATAACATAAAATATCAAGAAAGTGAAAAAAATCATGATGAAGAAAATAATAAAAAAAATATAGATATTTCAAAACAAGAAATACAAAATCCAGAAAATTCAGGTATTAAAAAAAGTTTGGATAATAAAAGAATAAATAATGATGATTTTCAACCCCCAGCCATTACTGCTAATGACCCGGATAATGCAATAAGCATTCATTTATCTAAAAATATTAATATTTCACAACATTTAAACGGAGAAAAAGAAAAAATTGAAGAAAATATTAATAAAGATAACAGTGTGCCCAAAAATAAAGGAGTAAATTCTGATGGAATCATAGATATTAAAAATTCACAAATTAATATTATTAATGATGATAAGAAAAATATTAAAATTAACGGGCCTGATGTAAAAGTGAAAGGTCCTACTGCTGAATTAAATGAAGTCAACGGAGGAGTAAATGTTAAAGATTCAAATACAAATAAGGTTAATATTAATGTTAAAGGGCTAGATACTAATAAAGAAGAAAATATTATAAATGAAGATATAAATAATTTTCATATGGAAGGTATAATTCATGGAATTAAAAAAGAAACTACACTAGCTATAAATCCTCCACAATTTGAAAAAAAGAATTCCCAGGATTTACAAATTGATGATCCGAAAATTAATGGAAATGTTAATTTAAATATTGAAGAACCTAAAATAAATGAAGACAATCCAATAATGAACATAAATAAAAAAATTGGCGGTAAAGCTGATTTGAAAATAAATGGGCCAAAAACTGAATTACAAAATAGTTCTGATAATTTTTGTTTATTAGGATTTATTGAAGGAAAAGATGATAAAAAAAAGAATGATAATAAAATAAATATAAATGGAAATATACCTGATATTAATGATAAGATACCTGATGTAAATATAAAAGGAAAAGATAATAATGGAAAAGTAGATTTTTCAAATAGTGGAATTATACCAGGTATAAACGTTAAAGGCTCAAATGTTAACGTACCTTCGGATGACGTTGATTTTAATATAAAAGGGGATAAAATTAATGTCCTTAATATAAATAAAAAGATAGATGGAAATATAAACATAAAAGGAGATAACACTTTATCAGGGATTGTACCAGGTTTTAAAAAGGAAGATTCAAAACATGAAATAAATGTTCATAATAATGATATAAATGTGAAAATAAAAAATGAGGGAAAAAAACCCCAAAAATATGATTTCTTTTTGAATGGATTGATACCTCCTTCAAAAGGTAAAGATAAAGACAATACAAAAGGAAATGAAATTAATATTAATGGAGAATTGGGAAATGGTGAAATAAAGTTGATAAATAACAAACCTAAGAAATTAAAAATAAATAATGGGATTGATGGTAAAGTAGATATAAATATTAACACTGATGGAGGAATAAATTCAAATAATTTAGGTTTGAATTATCAAGAAAATGATGAGGATGATAAAGATGATAATAAAGTTCCAATAAACTTAGAAAATGGAAATAATTATAGAAGAAAAGGAAGAGGACTACCCACAGTTGGAGTTAAAATATCTAATTTCCAAGCTAGTAAAGTGGATACCGCTGGAAATCTTGATGTTGATAATATTAATGTAGATAATGCAAAAACGGCCAATGTAGGGGTGAATGGGCAAAAGATTGGGGAAAGAATTACTGAATAATTATTTTAAATTCTGTATTTCTTTATTATTAATTTTATTATAATAAATATTTTATATGTTTCTTTATTGAAAATTTAATATTTTTATTCATTTATTTTTTTAATTGTTAATTAATTTTCTATTAAATGAATAAATTAAGTTTAAATTTAATATTTATCAATGTCGATTATTTATGAATAATATAATTAAATTAATTAAGTTGCTGTTTTTATACTATTTAAAAATAGTAATTATATTTATATGAATCTATTACCTTGTTTCTATGGTAAAAGGACCACTTATAAACAATAAATAAATCATATACCGTAAACCCTAATTTCAAAATTTTAAGAATTCTATTTCTATTATAAATCCACTAAAAATACCTAAATTTTCTAAGCGTTAATCCCCCCTCAAATTTTTCAAAAAAATACTCTCCAAGGGGGGATTAGGCCGCAGTTTACGGTATCATATTTTTATTAAAATTAGTGAATAATAATTTATTTATAAATTATTGAGAACTAAAGAGGGTGAAAATACTTATTTTATATCTATCATTTTTACTATTTCTCTCTCTTAGGTTGCTTATTTATTTTTTTACAAATAATATCTGTCAGACGAAAATATTGGCCTTACTAAATGTATTAAAAAGGAAAATAATCCAAATTATTTAATTATTTCACCTTTTATCAAGAGTTTGCTTTTAAATATTTTTGTTGGCTTCTAAAGTCAGAGAAAAATTGTTATTCTCTTTACAATGATTTGATACCATTCTAATCCCCCTTGGA
>JAJJKP010003831.1:0-14249 GCA_023805685.1 Ostracodinium gracile
CCCAATCCCCAATCCCCAATCCCCAATCCCCAATCCCCATAAACAAAATAATAATTGTTTTACTTTTTAAATATAATTTAATTATTATAAATTTATTAAATAATAATAATGATGAAATTAATTGATCAAAAATAATTAATAAAATAATTATTAAATAAATAATTAATATTAAATACTTCTCATTTCAAAGTCAATAAAAAATAAAATTAAATCATTTTTTTTGGCTCATTGAATTTTTTGGTAATTTAAGAACAAATCCTCCTCTTTCAAATATTTGAGAACCACTTCTATGTAAAATAGTTTTTAAAGTATCTTCATCAATAGTAGGATCAGTATTTTTCCATACAACACATTTAAATACTTTTATTTTTGTAGGTTTTAATGATGATCTCTTAAATGTTTTAGAAATATTAATTGTATCTTCACCCTTAGATATATCAGTTCTTAAACTATATCTTTTTTTGTCATCCATTAATCTTCCTTCAGTATCTTTTTCATCTTCATCATTATCTAAATAATCCTGGTTCTTTTTGAAATATAATCTCTTGATTGGTTTTCCAAGAATATTATCATTTATTAATGAATCATGATCTTCTTCTTTTGCTATTTCTGATAATTGAGGACTTTGTAAAATTCTATTTACTTTTATTCCAAATTGTTTATTTTTTACATTTGTTCTGGGATTTGTATGGGTTAGACTATAAATTTTATCTGGTGATTCAATTTCTCCTTCCAATCTTTCTCTTTCTTTTTGTTCTCTTTCTAATCTTCTTTTTTCAAATCTTTCTTGTCTTTCTCTTTCTTTTCTATCCTTTTCTTCCTTTTCTCTTCTTTCTCTCTCTTCTCTTTCAATTCTCTCCCTTTCTTGTCTTTCTTTCAATTTTTGTTCTTTTTCAATTCTTTTTTTCTCAAGTTTTTCTTGTCTTTCTTTTTCTTCTAATTCTAATCTTTCTCTTTCTAATCTTTCTTTTTTTAATTGTTCTTCTCTTTCTTTTGCTTTTCTTTCTCTTTCTAATCTTTTTTGTTCAAGTCTTTCTTGTCTTTCTTTTTCTAATCTTTCTTGTTCTTCACGTTCTAATCTAATTCTTTCTTGTTTTTCTCTTTCTCTTTGTTCTCTTTCTAATTTTTTTCTTTCTAATTTTTCTAATCTTTCTTTTTCTAATCTTTCTTGTTCTTCTCTTTCTAATCTTTCTCTTTCTTGTTTTTCTCTTTCTCTTTGTTCTCTTTCTAATCTTTTTCTTTCTAATCTTTCCTGTTTTTCTCTTTCTTTTCTTTCTTGTTCTTCTTGTTCTAATCTTTCTCTTTCTTGTCTTTCTTTTTCTAATTTTTCTTGTTTTTCTTTTTCTCTTTTTTCTCTTTCAATTCTTTTTTTTTCTAATCTTTCTTGTCTTTCTTTTTCTTTTCTTTGTTGTTCTTCTCTTTCTAATCTTTCTCTTTCTTTTCTTTGTTGTTCTTCTCTTTCTAATCTTTCTTTTTCTAATCTTTCAAATCTTTCTCTCTGCTTTTTCTTTTCTTTCTCTTTCTATTCTTTTTTTCTCCTCTCTTTCTTTTCTTTCTCTTTCTTCTCTTTCTAATTTTTCTTTTCTTTCTCTTTCTTCTCTTTCTTTTTCTCTCTGCTTTCTTTCAATTTCCAATTTTTCTTTTCTTTCTCTTTCCTCCCTTTCTCTTCTTTCTCTCTCTTCTCTTTCTTTTCTTTCTTTTTCTTTCTGTTTTCTTTCCATTTCTAATCTTTCTTTTCTTTCTCTCTCCTCTCTTTCTCTTCTTCCTCGATCTTCTCTTTCTTTTCTTTCTCTATCTTCTCTTTCTTTTCTTTCCTTTCTTTCTCTCTCTTCTCTTTCTTTTTCTTTCTGTTTCCTTTCTATTTCTAATCTTTCTTTTCTTTCTCTCTCCTCTCTTTCTTTTTCTCTTTGTTTTCTTTCCATTTCTATTCTTTCCTTTCTTTCTCTTTCTATTCTTTCTTTTTCTTTTCTTTCTCTTTCTAATTGTTTTTCTCTTTCAATTTTTTCTCTTTTTTCTCTCTCAAGTTTTTCTTGTTTTTCTCTTTCAATTTTTTCTCTTTTTTCTTTTTCAAGTTTTTCTTGTCTTTCTCTCTCAATTTTTTCTCTTCTTTCTCTTTCAAGTTTTTCTTGTTTTTCCCTTTCTTTTTCTCTTTCCTTTTTTTCCCTTTCAATTCTTTCTTGTCTTTCTTGTTTTTCTCTTTCCTTTCTTTCTCTTTCTAATTTTTCTTGTTTTTCTCTTTCAAGTTTTTCTTGTCTTTCTCGTTCTATTTTTTCTCTTCTTTCTCTTTCTATTTTTTCTTGTCTTTCTCTTTCTTTTCTTTCTCTTTCTAATTTCTCTTGTCTTTCTTGCTTTTCTCTTTCCTTTCTTTCTCTTTCTAATTTTTCTTTTCTTTCTCTTTCCTGTTTTTCTCTTTCTTTTTCCTGTCTTTCTCTTTCTTTTCTTTCTCTTTCTATTTTTTCTTGTCTTTCTCTTTCCTTCTTTTCTCTTTCTAGTTTTTCTTGTCTTTCTCTTTCTAGTCTTTCTCTTTCTTTTCTTTCTTTTTCTAACTTTTCAGCTCTTTCTCTTTCTCTTTTTTCTCTTTCCAATCTCTCTTGTCTTTCTCTTTCTTGTTTTTCTCTTTCTTTTTTCTCTCTTTCTATTTTTTCTTGCTTTTCTCTTTCTTTCTTTTCTCTTTCTATTTTATCTTGTCTTTCTCTTTCTAGTCTTTCTTTTTCTAATTTTGCTAATCTTTCTTGTTTTTCTCTTTCTTTTCTTTCTTTTTCTAATTTATCTTGTCTTTCTTTTTCTTGTCTTTCTCTTTCTCTTCTTTCTCTTTCTAATTTTTCTTGTCTTTCTCTTTCCTGTTTTTCTCTTTCCTTCTTTTCTTTCTCAATTTTTTCTTGTTTTTCTCTTTCTTTTCTTTCTTTTTCAATTTTTTCCTTTCTTTCTCTTTCCTGTTTTTCTCTTTCTTTTTTTTCCTTTTCTAATTTTGCTTGTTTTTCTCTTTCTTTCTTTTCTCTTTCTAATTTTTCAATTCTTTCCCTCTCTTGTCTTTCTCTTTCTTTTCTTTCTCTTTCTAATTTTTCAGCTCTTTCTCTTTCTTGTTTTTCTCTTTCTTTTCTTTCTTTTTCCAATTTATCTTGTCTTTCTCTTTCTTTTCTATCTCTTTCTAATTTTTCTTGTCTTTCTCTTTCTTGTCTTTCTTTTTCTTTTTTTTCTTTCTCCAATTTTTCTTGTCTTTCTCTTTCTTTCTTTTCTCTTTCTAATTTTTCTTTTCTTTCTCTTTCTTGTCTTTCTTTTTCCTTCTTTTCTTTTTCAATTTTTTCTTGTCTTTCTCTCTCTTTTCTTTCTTTTTCTAATTTATCTCTTCTTTCTTTTTCTTGTTTCTCTCTTTCTTTTCTTTCTTTTTCTAATCTATCTTGTCTTTCTTTTTCTTGTCTTTCTCTTTCCTTCTTTTCTTTTTCTAATCTTTCTTGTCTTTCTTTCTCCTTTTTTTCTCTTTCTATTTTTTCCTGTCTTTCTCTTTCTTGTTTTTCTCTTTCTCTTTTCTCTCTTTCCAATTTTTCTTGTCTTTCTCTTTCCTTTCTATCTCTTTCTATTTTTTCCTGTCTTTCTTTTTCTTTTCTTTCCCTTTCTAATATTTCTTTTTCTCTTTTCATGGCTTCTTCTTTATCTCTTTTTAATCTTTCATTTTCTAATCTTTGTCTTTCTTTCTCTTTTTCAAGTTGTATTTTTTCTTTTTCTTTAGCTTTAAGCATTCTTTCTTTTTCTCTTTCTATCTCTCTTTCTCTTTTATCCTTTTCAAATTGAGCTTGAAATTCTTTTTCTCTCTTTTCTTTTTCAATTTTTTCTTTTAACCTTTCTCTTTCCTTAATTTTTTCTCTTTCAATTCTTTCCATTTCTTCCCTTAACATTCTATTTTGCATTTCTCTTTCTTTTCTTTCTTTTTCCGGTCTTTCTTTTTCTAATCTTTCCCTTTCATTTATTTCTCTCAATCTATTAATACGATCTCTGGCCAACCTAATTTCTCTATCTATTCTTTCTAATTCCATTTCTTTTGTTAATTTTTCTTTTTCATCTTCATCATCTCTTAATATATATCTGTCTTTTACCCATTCTTTTATATTATTGTAAAATTCTTCATTATCAACATATTTTTGCATTTCTCTTCTTCTTCCTCTATCTAAAGTTTTACTCTTATATTTTTTCATTTGATCTTTATCAAATGAACCTTTTTGACTTCTGAAATTCATATTCTTCATATCCTCATAGTCCATATCATCATATTCACCATCACGTAATTTTCCAACACTTGTAGTTTTTGTTTCTACAAATCCAACATTACTTGCATCCGGGATTCTATATGATGATTTTACATCTCTATCTATAAGTTTAGTTTTAGGTACAACTTTAAATGTTTTACTACTAAATCTACTATCATTTAATTCTTGTCTATCATATATTTTATTAACGTTTACAACTTCAGTTCTTTTACTATATTTCTCTCTTTCAGGCACTTTACCTTGTTTTTTTAATTGGTCTTCATTGATTTTAACATTCTTCTTTTTTTCTGATTCAGGTCTTTTAATACTTTTTGAATCAACTTTATTTTCTCTCTTATCTTTATCAATATTTTTTCTTACAATAATTTCTTTTTTGTATCTATTAATTGAATTTATATCTTTCTGGCTTTGGATTTGTGTATCCTTAAATCTATTTTTAATCATTGTTGATTCCTTTTTATCATTGCTTTCTGTTTCAGGTCTTTTTAAATAAATATTGATATTGCTATCTTTTAATATTTTATTTTTATCAAACACATTTTGATTACTTCTATTTAAATAATTTGGTTTTTTATCTTCTACAGTTCTTTTATATATAGATTGTGCTGTTTCTACTTTATTTAATCTTGTATCTTGAGGTCTTATTTTATCATTCTTTAACATTTTATTATATATTGAACTTTCTTTTTTTTCTGCAACTCCAACTGTATTATGTCTATTTCTTTTAAAATCATTATCTTTGCCTTTACTACTTATTTCTTTTGTTGAATCTATTGCTTTGAATGTATTTCTGTTAACTTTAATTTCATTAACTTTTGGCATATCTTTTTTCTGATATATAACTCTTATTTCTTCTTTTTTAGGCACATTATTTAATAAATTATCATTATTTCTATAATGTGTTTTTATAATTTGATTTTCCATAGATTTTACATTTTTTTTAATGTCTAAAGGTTTGTTTTTTTCAATTGATTTTGACATATGTGCAGATATTTGAAGCTCTGGTTTTTTTGTTTCTCTTTTAAGGGTTAGAGCTAAATTATCTTTATCTTTATCTTTATTCATTCTATTAACGTAAGTACTATGTTTTATATTAGTAATACTATTACTAATATTATTAGATCCTCTCATATCACTTCTATCCTTGAAGATATTCAATTCACTTTTGGGAACAATTCTTTCTTTATTGTCACGTTTACTAACATATGTTAAAGTATTATAATTATTACTATCATTTTTATCATAAAGGTTTTTCGTTTCCCCAATTTTATTTTTTTCATAATTCTTAAAACTTAATTCTCTTACTTCTGGCTTTCTTTCCATTATTACATTTGTAACTTTTCTCTTTTCAGTATTAAATCTAGTATGAATTTCAGGTCTACTCTCTTGTTTTTTTCTTTCTTTTTCAAGTCTTTCTTTTTCTCTTCTATCTCTTTCTGACTTTTCTCTTCTTTCTCTTTCAATTTTTTCTTTACGTTCTTTTTCCAATTTCTCTTGTTTTTCTCTTTCTTTACGTTCTCTTTCTTGTTTTTCTCTTTCTCTTTCTCTTTCTTTACGTTCTCTTTCTAATTGTTTTTCTCTTTCTCTTTTTTCTCTTTCTAATTGTTCCTGTCTTTCTCTTTCTTTACGTTCTCTTTCTTGTTTTTCTCTTTCTCTTTCTCTTTCTTTACGTTCTCTTTCTTGTTTTTCTCTTTCTCTTTCTCTTTCTCTTTCTTTACGTTCTCTTTCTAATTGCTCTTGTCTTTCTCTTTCTTTACGTTCTCTTTCTTTTTTTTCTTTTTCTCTTTCTCTTTCTCTTTCTTGTTTTTCTCTCTCTCTTTCTCTTTCTTTACGTTCTCTTTCTAATTGCTCTTGTCTTTCTCTTTCTTTGCGTTCTCTTTCTTTTTTTTCTCTTTCTCTTTCTCTTTCTCTTTCTCTCTCTCTTTCTTGTTTTTCTCTCTCTCTTTCTCTTTCTCTCTTTTCTCTTTCTAGTTGCTCTTGTCTTTCTCTTTCTTTACGCTCTCTTTCTTGTTTTTCTCTTTCTCTTTCTCTTTTTTCTCTTTCTAATTGTTCTTGTTTTTCTCTTTCTTTACGATCTCTTTCTAATTTCTCCTGTTTTTCTCTTTCTTTACGCTCTCTTTCTTGTTTTTCTTTCTTTTCTCTTTCTAATTGTTCAAGTCTTGCCTTTTCTTTTCTTTCCCATTCTAATCTTTCTTTTTCTTTTTCTTTTTGTATTCTTTCTCTTTCTTTTTGTTTTTCAATTCTTTTTCTTTCTTTTTCTTTTTCAATTCTATCCATTTCTTCTTTTAATTCTCTTTCTTTTCTTTCTTTTTCTAATTTATCCAATCTTTCTTTTTCTTTTCTTTCTTTTTCTTTTCTTTCTTTTTCTTTTCTCTCTTTTTCCATTTTTTCTTCTTTTTCTCTTCTTAATTTTTCTTGTCTTTCTCTTTCCAATTTTTCTTTTTCTTTTCTTTCCTTTTCTTTTTTTTCTTGTCTTTCTCTTTCTTTTCTTTCTCTTTCTTTTTCTTCTCTTTCCAATTTTTCTTTTTCTTTCTTTTTTTCTAATTCTCTTCTTTCTTCTTCTCTCTTCTTCATAAATGAAATATCTTCATCATCTTTTGCTCTTTGATATCCTCCCCATCTTCTTACTTCTTCTTTTTGATTAATTGAATCAATTACTTTCTTATTTTGGAAAGTTTTATTTCTATGTGTATCCACGTTTTTATTGATTTCACTTATCGGTTCTTTTTTTTCATCATCACTTTTTTTTTTAATAAATCTATTATATACATATTTTTTTTCAATAATATCTTCATTTTTTTCATCTTGATTTTGATTAGACATATTTCTATATTTATTTATTCTATCTTGTTGTGTAGTTATAGGTACGTTTTCTTTTTTTGGAATTTCTTCATCTTTTTGTTTTATAAATCTTCTATTATAAGCATATGGTTTTTCATTTTGCAATTCTTCTCTCAAATTTTGGCTTTTACTTAATGGATTATAAATATCTTTTGTTTTATTTGTATCACTTATTTTTGGTTTTTCATATATAGAAATATTATTTTGTGTTGTTTGTTTATCTTGGGTTTCTTCTGGTGATAAAATTTTTTTTCTGTATTTATCTCTTATACTTTGTTCTTTTTCAATTTCTTTTTCTTGATTTTTTTTTTCTTTTATAATTTTATTTCTATCTATTATCATATCCTTTTTTGCCGGTACTGGTTCTTCTTCTTCATTCGTTTTTTCAGTTACTTTAAATCTTCTAGCGAATCTCTTCACCTCTTTTTCTTCTTCAACGGGTTTTTTGTCCTCAATTATTTCTCTCCTTCTTTTTTTTTCTTGATTATCTATATCTTTTATTTTATCTTTGTTTTCTTCGAAGAAATTTTTTTGTTTATATTTCTTTTGAATTTCATTTTTATCTTCTTCATTTGATTTACTTTGATCTTGTCCTTCGTTTTCTACTATTATATCAATGAGCCTTTTGTTTTTATTTTTGTTTTTATCATCTAATTCATCCCTATTTAATTTTTTTTTATCAATAGGACTATATTCTCCTTCATCAAATTTGTGACTTATTGGCTTTATTGTATCTACTCTTTTCTCATTTTTATCAACTTTTTCTGAATTATCTGTTAATTCCTGCTTGTTACTAGTTGATAATTTTTGTCCTTTTTTGATTGAGGAGACTCCTGAGAAATAAAGTTTATCATTTTCTGAAGAGGACAATATATTTTGACTTGATTTACTATCTTTTAAAACAACAACTTCACTAACATTTTCTTTTTTTAGCGAAGAAGGATAATCAGTTTTTTTTATTGAATATATAGAATTATTTATATTAGATGTAGAATTGGCATTTATTCTATTGTTTAAACTTCTAAATGCTGTCTCTTTTTCATAAAGTGAATTTTGTTCTTCGCTTGGTGCTTCGAATTTGGCGTTTGTACAGCATATTTTATCTTCTACTGTATACTTTATTTTAATGCAAGGATCTTCATCATTTTTGTCTTTTCCTTTTTCTTTTTCTTCCTTAGAAAATTCAAGTACTTTATATTGTTTGTCACCGTTTTCTTTCTCAATTTCTACATATATTGAATTTAATAAATTATCTTTTTTATCTTTTTCGTTCTCATAAATATCTTGTTCGATTTCACCCCATTCACTTTCCATTTCTCTGACATCAGCTGCTGAATTACTTTTTGCATCTGGACTTTTTTTATTTTTTAAAATAATATCTTCGTCATCAAATAAAATTTGATTTATTACTTCTAATTCATATATATCTTTGTCTTCTTTTACATCATTTTCATTTTTTACATCTTTTTTGGTATTTATTGGTTTTTCGTTGCTGTTTTCATCGATATATTTTTTTTTTTTAATAGAAGTAATAATTTTGTGTTGGGGACTGAAAATTCGGTTATTTTTGGAATACTGACTTAAAATGGTGTTGTTTCTATTTTTTTTTTCACCATATTTTGAAACCGATTTATTTTTGAATAATTTGAAATCTTTATCATAATAGAAAACATTTCTTTGTTCAAACATAGGAAATTCAACTAAAGAATACGTATTTTGATATTTATATGTATTTCTTGTATTCGGAAAACCAAAATTAATAGAAATATTTTTAAGTTGAGCATTATTGTAATTTTGTTTTAGTTCCGAATAATCACCGCAACTATTCAAAAAATATTCTTTATTTTGTTTATTACAAAGAGTATTTTTTTCAGAATCTGCTATCCATTCTGATAGATGGCTTTTGTCTTGTTGTCTCTCTTCAAATAATGAATCCATTTTTTTACTTATAAAATTTATTTCTTATATTAAGATATAGTAAATAAAATAATATATATAAATAATTAACTAAATCTTTAAATTTTTTTGTAACTTAATTAATTTTCCTAACAAAATAATTTATCTAATTGTTTTTATTATTTAAATCTTTTGTTTAATTTGGCTATTTTTTTATGATTCTTTTTTATAAAATCAAAAATTAAATAAAAGGCAATAATAATTTAAAAGGTTTAAAATAGATTAAATCAATAATCAACAATTTAAGATTCAATAGATAATTCTCAATTACTTATTCCTTTGATAACAAGAACACATTGTCTACCAAAATCTCTGTTTTTAATTTGAAAAATGGCACCAACCAACATATATCCAATAAATATATCAAAAATAAAAGAAAAAAAATTGTTATTAAATTATTCATAAATTCAAATATAATTAAATTATTTAATTAGTTTAACTTTTTTGAATTTAGTTACAATATCCGAACTATATATATAGTATTAATATTTAATGGCAATTAATAAATACGGAAATATTAATTATTTATATAATGAAATTTACTATATTATAAAATATCTAATATAATTTTTTCATATAATAAAACATAAATACCGTAAACCTCACGATAATCCCCCCTGACAAGCATTTTTTTGGACAATTTTTAGAGGGGGGATTAAGGGGAGGAAAAATTAGAGGATTTAGAATAAAAAGAGAATCGGTATTTTTGGAAATTTTAGATGGGGGGAGATTAAGAGGCAGGGGGGATTATCTTGAGGCTTACGGTATTACTATTTATCATTTATATCTCATTTTTGTATAGGCTTTCAATGGGAAAGATACTATTGTCTTTACCATTTAGTTTTTTTAGAAAAAATATACCTTACTATTGATTATTCCTTTTTAAAAAACATATATAGTAAATATTTTAATAATTAAAAATACTTTTGCATTTAATTCAAGACAGATAATATATTACTTCAAATTATATATAAATAATAATATTACTAAAAGAATCTTCAATTTAAAACATATAAAATTTTTAAAACCTTAATATGGAAAAACCTGAATCATTCTGAATCTTTTTCTTCTAAGTTTTTTAGAAAAAAAATTAAAGGGGGAAGGTAGAACTTCTTAATAATTTCTTTTTGACAATTATTTATATTGAACTTAAAATGAACAGGGATTAAATTGATTATTAAGGTAATTAACACTAATAAAATATACTAATATAATATAATATATTATATTATATTATTCAAGCATTAAATTATTTATTATTTTGTTAAAATTTTTTTATTATTTAAATAAATTATATCTTTAAATTATATTTTTAATTTCAATTTCTTTGTTTTTATTTTCTTCTTTTAATTTCATTTTTATATCATTATTATTATTAATAATATTATTATTATTATTTTTATTTTTTTCATCTTCACATTCATCCTCCAAATGTTTTTTATTCAACAAGTTTTCTTCCAAAGTTAATTTTTTCCTAGATGATAATTTACCCCGTATTCTTTCCCATAACATTCTACCAATCATACAAATACCAAAACAAAAAATAGACAAATAAACTAACACTAATACACTTTCAAAATAATATAAATAGTCTTTATTTTCTGGTTTTTCTTTTATAAGATCTTTTATCTCAATTAAAAACCATACTAAATTTATAATTAAATCTGTTAAAAGAAATACTAAAAAACAAATGAATTGAATATTAATATTAGCATTAATACATTTATTAATCCAAAAACAATGATGATCAAAATCGGAGACGCAGGTGTCACATACCATGCAATGCTTCATTGATAAAGATTTTATTAATTTACATTTTGGACATATTCTTTTGATTTTATTTTTATCATAATTACATTGAGCAAATAATGTTTCATAATTAATGTCTTTTGAAGGTAATTTAATATTTGGATTTCTATAGTAATCTTTTTTCTTGAATAAAAAATATAAAAAAAAGAAAAAACAAAAAATATCAAAAACGTAATATTTCCAGCAATTTTCATATATTATATATTTTACAATAAAACAACCACAAAAAAAAAATAAAAAAAGATTATTCTGTTTTTTATTTTTCATTTTTTCAATTTTATACAATGGATTCCTAGTAAATAAATTTTTCATTGCAAAATTTCCATATTTGTTTGCATAATCAATCGGGGTTAAATTTTTGCTATTTAATTTATCTCGATTTCCTCCATATAATAATAATTTTTTGGTGATTGATAAATCTCCGCCTTTTACTGCGAAATGAAGAGGAATATTTCCATGTTTATCAATAGGATTTACTTCGCAATCTAAAGTCAATAAAACATCAGTTATTTCTCTACTTAAATAATAACAACTAAAATGTAAGGGAGTTAAACCTGATTTATTTATTATATTCAATGGGTTAGAAGAAGGATAATCTTTTTTTATTATTTCATATAAAAATAATAATAGAAATAATTTTTCTTCTTTCACACATAAAAGTAAAATATTTTCCTTTCTTTGTTTCATGATTTGATAAATTATTTTGTTATTATTAGTTTTTTCAATTATTTCAAAAACCTGCTTATAAAATGATATTTGTTCAATTGGATTGGATTGTATACATATTCCTATTTCTAAAACATTTTGGCCTTCGTTATTATCATTAATTAACCATTTTAAAAAATTTTCTTCTCCATCAATATTATTCAAAAATATTTTATTATATATTTTAATAATCTCTAAAGATACTAATATTAATCCAGAAGAAATATAATATTGTGATAAATTATTTCCAAATTGATTTTTAAGTAATAATATATTTTTATTTTCTGAATATAATTGATATATAATATTATATGCTTCACTCGCTAATTGATTATAATCTATTTCTTCTTCATTAATTGAGTCGTACACAAAACTTCCCTTTCTATATTGATGAATAATAATATTATCATCATTTTCTTGCTCTTTTTTTCCATTTTGAAATATTATTTTATCAATGGATTTGACAACATCATTGAATATAGATATATAATTATCTTCTTCTATTATTAATGCTGCTTTTTCTTCATTTTCATTTTGATAATATCTATTATTTGTGTTTTTATAATTTTTTAATTTTATTGCATTATTTAATGAAATATGATTATTATTATCTGCATTATTTAATTTTAATGATGTATTTATTACTTGTTCATTTTTGTTGAAATCTTCTTTATCATCAATTATTTTCATTTTTATAAAAAACTTAATTATTTTAAACTATTATTCTTTTTTAATAAATATTCAACAAATAAAACTCAATTTTTTTTTCCTTTAAAAATAAACATACATAAAATTTTATATACCGTAAACCTCGCCATAAACCCCCCCCCTGTGAGTATTTTTTTCAAAATTTTGAGAGGGGGGGGTTTAAGGTGAGGTTTACAATAAATAAAAAAATTATCTGCCATAATTTTTGGTGCTATTTGTGCAATAAGCTATTTAAGAAGGTACACCTAAATATTTGATTTTTTTTTGTAACTTTCCCTTGCTATTTACACATTTAAAATTTAAAAAATTTTTAATATTAAAAAATTTTTTTTAAAATCATGCCATAAGCTATTTATGCAGATGATCAAATTTTTGCTCTTTGGGTGCGTAAATAGCACCAAGAAAAACGATTATTTTATAATTTGAATTCAATAGAATAGAAATAATATAGAAGAATAATGAATTACTGTAAAAAACATATTTATTTCTCCCCCCTAATTATCCTAAAACTTTAGAAGAAATTATATAACTTAATTATTTTCCCCTCCAAAAAAAAAGGCAAAATTTTTGGACGAGGGGGGAAAAATAAATGAGTGGTTTACTATTATTTAGTTCTTTCAAACTTAATGGCCAAAGAAAATATTGATAATATTTATTATTAATTTTTTTAAAAATAAAAAAAATGAAAGAATCAGAAGTAAAAGAAGAATCATCATATGAAAAAGAAGAGGCTGATGAAAATCCATTTTATTCAGATTTAGAACCTAATAATAACGATTTATATAATAGTAATAATGACCTTAAAGGCGATGGAAAAGAATTCATTTGCTTTTTTGAAAAGCAAAAAGAAGTTAGACAATGCATAAAAGAATTACATGAATTATATTATAAAGTTGACAAAATAATTGAATCATTAATTAAAAAGCATAAAGAATTAAAAGATTTATATAATATTAATAAAAAATATGAAAATAAAGCAAAAGAAATTATAAAAATAATTGAAAAAATAAAAGAATCAAAAAAAAATATAAATTGTAATGAAATATTATTATCTTCTTTGGGAGAATCATTTGAAATAAATAATATAGAAAATAATAACCATATAAATAACAATATAGAAAAAAATAACAATATAAATAATTATAAAAAAAACAACATAAATAACCATAAAAATAACAAAAAATATAACAATATAAATAATAAACCCAAATTTTCAGCAGTAATTCAATGTTTAAAAAATCTTAAATCTTTAATGGGAATTGAAGATTTCTTGAATGAAGATGAAGTTAAAAAAATAGAAAAAAAAATAGAGAAAAATAACGTGGTTAGCGAAATTTTATCTTATTATTCAACATTTTTGAGTAAGACTGATAAAATGGATTTTATTCAATATATTTTTACTCCATATATAGAAAGAAATTGTATGAAAAAAGAAATATTAAATTTTAATTTTACTGAAATCTTTGGGAATATATTAATTAGATTAACAAATAAAAAAATTAACAAAAATGACATATATTTTTTTAATAATTATGATTATATAGAAAACGAAATATTTTCATCCTTTGAAGATACAGAAAATTATATAAAAAATAATAAAAATGTAATGAACGATTTATTTGAATCGTTTATAATAATGAAATATGAATGTTGTAACATTAAAACTTTTCGAATCAGAAGGATTATTAAAGGATATTTATTTAATCTTGAAAATGGAGTAATAATAAATAATAAATCAATTTATGACTTATTTAATGATTATCTTGGAAATGATAAAAGATATAATTATAAATGTCAAAAATGCAGAAGTGTAATAAAAGAAATAACTCATCATGTTTATAAATTATCAAAAATATTAATTATATATATTAATATATTATTTATTTATTTATAAATATAACAGTTGATTTTATTTATTAATTGAGATAAAAAGTTAATAATATAAATCAATTAATGATAGAAGAAAAT